>PVIH01001905.1:0-211407 GCA_004025045.1 Sigmodon hispidus
TAAAGAAATAGGGAGAAAAAGAACCAGAGAGACAGGTGGGGTGAAGTGGGCGGGGGGGGCGGTAATAGGAGGGACTGAATAAGACCCAGTGTTAATAACACCTATGTACCAAGTGCCATAATAAAACAAATTACTATACACGCAAACTTAAAATTTTAGGTTAGAAAAATAAATGAGTACACTCACATTGATTGTAATTCCTCTTTCTAACAGCAGTTTTCTCTAGACCTTCTGTAAACATTTGATTCTAGATAAATTTAATCACACCAGAACTTCAATGTGAGGAAACAGACCCTATGTTTCCATACCATCATCCCATTAAATCCCAGGAGTCTGTTTACATCTAAAGTTAAAATGATGAAAACTGCAGTGAAAAATAATTTTTGTTTGGTAAACTCAGATTTTGGTTCTGGCATGACAAATTTTGTTAATCATGCTTATTATCTATAATACTGAGATTTCCATTTAAGAAATAGAATACTAAAATTAATTTCTATTGATTGCTATATAGTAATAAGCATTAGAAAAAGAACTAAAACTCTTTCTGAGTGTTAAGTTCATGAGTTATGATACTGGGAAACAGGCTGGGGATAGCAGAGTAAGCCAGGTAATGCCTCAGAGCATGTTCTTGCATTTCCCAGACATCATCTTAGGGTAGCACATAGCATTACACAGTTAGGTCCTGAGCAAGGGCCAATGCCCTCTCCCTGCAGAGATTTACAGGAAGCCCCCTGTGCATGTGCCAAGGCCAACCTTCGAGATCCCAGCTGCTGGGTACTCTTCTGCATAGGACTCTGGTTTGACTGAAGCCACTAGGCTCAACACTTCTAAACTTTAGAGTGCAGGTATCACATTTCACTTTCTTAGCTCCAGTTCTGCTAACTTTCACAGAACAGCAGAGACACAGCAAGTAAACAGTCCCAGATTTTGTGCTGACAGGAATGTTGCTCCTAAGTTGTCTATTGGCCTCTTGCTTGTTTTCAGCTTCTGTGGACTCTTTTGTTAACCACCAATTAGTAAATGTTTACAGTGGAGCTACTGTATGGTGGTACAGTTTCAAGGACTGACATATTCAAGGAACAGGACAAAGAATTTCAGTCTCTGGAATGAGAACTTTCTGGGATTTCAGGACATGGCCTCTGAGGTATATGATGCCCACATACACCTGCATGTATTTGTTAAGCTAGGCAACCACTCTGGAAATATTAACTAATTGGAGTTCTCTTTTTTATTATGCATAAAGTCTCATTTTTATCTATGAATTCCCTTTGTTCAGTGGACTTTAAACAAAAACCAAAGCATTTCCAGGCTGTAAACCACAATCACTAAACAGCATGAGATCGAAGCACCTTGGATGAGCACCTTGGATCCACTCCTTCCGGAGGAACACCTGACCCAGTCTTGATGTTGGGATGAGGAAAGTGGATCTGCCTGGAGTGGATGCTGAACTAAACCACCTTGGGACCTTGGGACCTCCTGCCCTTGCTGGGGAGGAGATAAGTAGATAGGGAGGGGGGAATTGGCGTGCTCTTTTAAATGGTCAGAAAAGATTTGGGTTTTTATATATAGTGTCATACCACCTAATACAAAACCTCTGAAGGGCCTCTTAAAATGCTCTGGCTGAACTGAAATTTCATCCTACTGAAAATATGGGCAAACATATTGTGTCTAGATTATGACTGCAGCTTGGCACATAGTAGACCATCAATAATTATTTATTAAATTAATTAATCACATAATACTCATAACGGCTCATTTGTGATATGTTAATGGCATATAAAAATCTCAGCAACATATATTCTATCTCAGCCTGAATTCTCTTTCTTTCTCAATTCAGTCTGTGGTCTTCTGTTCCCATTTCTTCTGAACATTGCACTGTATTATAGCACTGCTTTCTTTCTCCAAGCTTACAATTTAAATGTGCTAGCAAAATTCCTATTAATTCTATTCCAAGTATTTGCACAGAACTGATCCACCATAGCCGCCTGCTAATGATGCATCTGTCATTTTATTGACACCCCTAAACAGCTTTATTCTCTTTTCTAATTAAGAGACAAAACTGGTATTGTCAGCTGATGAACCGACATGTGGGGGCTTTTGTTCCAATGTAGAAGCAACACATTATGGAGCTAAAACAACGAAAAAAACCCTCAGGAATGCTAATAGAAAAGCTCACTAGACAAAATATTTTCTATGTATTTTGAATGAAGCTTGTTATTAACCTAATGGGCATATATATTGAGTTACAGAGAGAAAATAGACATGATGGTAATATGGGTGTCAAACAAAAAGAGAAGCTTCCTACCCTAAGTGCACACTAAATTGAGAAAAAAGTACACTCAGATACTCACTAGACAATCGGAACTCCTCAGGGAGGGAGGCAAGGAAGGCATATATTTTAAAGTTGTCCAGCATGTGGTGCAAAGGTATAAGCAGCCATTAAGGCTCTAGTAATATTTGAATGACAGCTAGATATGAACTGGAATTTCTTACACTAAAACCACCAAAACAAGGCTGATGCTAAGCCAAGCTGAGCCTTTTTGTTAGAGTACTTTAAAAGGCATTGTTGCCTATAGTCACAAAGTCAATATTAAAGATACTCATTCTATGCACAGGGAAATAGAGGAAAACACCCTTTTCATGAAGAGGATATATATGATATATAAACACATTGGTGGACAGAGGCAGGTGATGCCATCTAAGTATGATGGAAACTATCCAGGCTTTCTTGCTTCAGAAAAATGAGGCTCTTACAGAATTTGAAGAAACCAAAAGGATCCATACTTGGTTACATATACATGACAGTCCTTGTAGGTTCTGAGTTTGTAGGAAGCAAGCAAGGTACATTTTGTTATTCACTGATACAAAATTTTGTCTTGCTGCTGGAATTTAATTTTCTTAAGACAAACAACATACAGATTTATTAGTCCCACTGTTTTCCACACCTTCATATTCATTCATTTGATTTTTTATTCATTAACTAATTTATTCATTCATTCTTTCACCCACTCATCCATCTAACAGTCAGCTTGAGGGATAAATGGTTGATCTCAAACAGTTGCTACTCATTCCACTTACTTGCAGGAGTGAATAGACTAGAGGCTTGCATCATCAAGTGTGTGTGTATGTAATACACACATGTGCATATGTATAAGCATACCTATACATACACAAAGAGACCAGAAAATGATCCTCCTAGTTCTGACAACCTACAATTCTGGATTATAGGCACATGTCCAAACCCAGCTTTTTCTGCAGGTGCTGTGGACTCAGGTTCTCTTTCTGTATACCTGCCAGACCACCTCTCCAGCCCAGCATAATCAATCCTTAATTGGTCAGGCTCTGATAAATAGGGCACAGTGGTGCAAGCTTGTGCAAGAAAATGATGTGCATCTGTAAGAGTGTGTTGAACATTTTGCTAACATCTGTTAAACTTGAGTAGTTATTAAGGCTCTCTGGCTCTCAAAGCCGAGCATGAATCCTTCCTTCAGGGTTTTGCTACATGGGTAGGTATGAAGACAACTTCAAAACCTTTCCTTGATTCTAAGTACTTTTTGCTGCTTTGAGTTAGAAAGGGTACTTTAGAAAACAGAGCCCACCTCAGTGTATCCACGCAGATGGCTCAGCTTAGGTTGTTGTTAGTTCGCTGGTTTTTTGAAATATGGTCTATGTAGACTAGACACTCCTGTATCAACTTGCCCCTCACTAAGAGTAGAAACCTATGACACAAACTGTGGAAGAATAACATGTAGACTTGACACTCCTGTATCACCTTGCCCCTCACTAAGAGTAGAAACCTATGACACAAATTGTGGATGTTCAGAAAATTAGAAATTATTATTAGAAATTACAGAGCTTCTCATTCCATTTATTTGTTATATATTTATTTATTTATCTATCTATTTGTTTGTTTGTTATTTTTTACTTAGTAACTTGGTAACACAGCTCTTTCCCATCACTTTTCCCTGTTTAAAAATGTAATAAATGTTTGTACTAGAAAGATCAACTCTTCTCCCAATCCCTCCTATGACCTGCTTCTCTGAACATCTGGGAGGTGCCTTAGGAGCCCTTTGCCAGAGCTCCAGAGCCTGGACTCATGTCATTTTTCTCACCACTTCACAGTCCCTCCCCGTTGCTGCTCGTGCCCTCCCAGCCCACCTCAGTGTCAGAATTCCTCCCCAACATATACTTGTTTTCCTAACAACTTCCTTCCACTTTGGCATCCACGAGCTTCATTGTCCTGCCTTTTCTTGAGAGCGCATGACAACCTCTGTCCTACACATTTCTATAAGACTTTGCCTCATCTTGAATACACATCTTTATCAGATTCTTTTTGACTCAAAGTTTCAGGTTTGGTTTTATATTTAAAGTAAAAAAAAATGTATAAAGTGTCTGAAATTTCACAGAAAATCACTACATGGGCCCTTTGACAGCTGTAAACAGGAGTAAGATGGTTACAAGTTACCCAGACACAAATTTCAGAGACATACAAAACCATGATCTGAATGAAGCACATATACCACAGTGGGAAGGCATAGATGGTGTTCTTGCATAACTTACTTTTTCCCCAATTTTTAGGTTGAAATTAAATATTGAAGCAATATTTAAGTGCTGAATTTGTGAGGATAGATAGTTGCTTTTCAAAGCCATACCTCCTTTCCCTTGTTCACAGATATCTTGGCACCAAACTCTGTACTTCTACCACTGATGCCATCTTGATGTTTTACTTGATGAAGGTTCTCTCTGTCTCTGATGTGACTAAGGTCACCCTTCCCTCATAGGCAAACATATAAGAAATATGACAATGTTGTGAGCTGTGTTAATACATTTCAGTAACACTATTTTACTTACGTAAGTAGTCTCATGTTACTATTTTATGTGGTAAGAAAATAACCCTCATGGTTGATGTAAGCATACTCTATGAGACAATGATGCAATCACTAGGGCCACATTTCCCAAGATGTATCCTCATCATCAAATGATTGTTGGGTACATCTTTCTTTTTGTTCCAACTCTCCTTCTAGGGTCTGTGCCCCTACAGGTCCTTGGGTCTGGAATGTTATTCTTCCAGACTGCTTCACTTGGTTCTTCTCACTGCCACTTAGAAATGCTTCCTCTGATTTCCTGTACATACCCTCCTACCATCCATACTCCCTCTTCCCTTCTTTGCCTCAGTAATGGTTTTCTCTGATTATAAGTGTGATGTGTCTTGTCCAGGAGAATGAGAATGTGAACACCCTGGGGAAAACACTCTGTCCACTCTCCTCACTTTTCTTCCCAAGAGTGTAGAATGATGGTTGGCACAGGTAGGCATTCAGCAGCTCCTTATCAAGTGGATGGATGACTGGCTGTGTGCTCTCCTTATTCCCAGTCCTAAGTCTGTCTGAGACAACTAGTATAAGTCAGGCAGTAAAGCAGATGCTTAAAGGAAATCATCCAGAATCAAGCTGCATCAGTAACTATGTGACACTGAGCAAGGCCCTTTATCTCTTCTGTAAATCATGGATGCTGACAATACCCACAGGGTTTATTACTAGAGCTAAACAAATAAATGAATAAATTTTCTAAGCAGTCAGAATGCTGGTAAGCTACATTTGTTCATTATGAATTTTATAATAAATTATATTTATTTCAAAATACAGAGATGACAATCAGCTTTTCAGGGTCCAGATTCCACCTCAAAGTTTCCAGAAATGCCCGTTGACAAGTGATTGCCAGCAGGTGATGGATGAGCACAGCACTGGCTGAGTTAACTTTAAGAAACAACCTTATTCTAAGTTAATTTGTGACTTTTTGGTGGTAGAGTTTTACTACATAACTAAAGCTGACATCAACCTCCCAAAACTCTTGCCTCAGCCTCTTGAGTGTTGAGATAACAGGTGTTTATTGACTACTGCCCATCCAGAAACTGACTGCTTAATTTTTGTCTCCTAAATAATCCAGAGGTGCATAATAACAAACTTACTCTTAGACATTTTCTCACAGAAACTGTAGAAATGACCAGCAAACATGTGAAAAGGTGTTTATTGTTTTTAGTCACAGGACTAGGCAGAGCAAAACCACAGCAAGATGCTGCTACTATTAGTAGACAATGACAAGTGTTAGCAATGATATGGGGAAACAATCGCCCCTTTACACAGCTCCTGAGAATGTAAAATAGTGCAGCCACCATGAAAAATAATCTGGCAGATCTTCAAAGATCCAAACACGGAATTTCCAAATGACTCTGCAATTCCACTTCTAGTTATTCACCCAAATGAAAAGAAAATAGGCCCTCCTAGAAAAAGCGATCCATAAAATTTGTGTCAGCATTATTCAAAGTGGCTACAAGTAGAAACAGTAAGATAATCCACAACTCCACGAGTGAATAAATGCATGATGAAATACTATCTAACTGTTAAAAAGAAATGAAATGCTGATGTGTGATATACAGCAAGGGAAGACCTTGAAAATGGTAAGGATCAGTGAAGAAAGGAAAATTCAAGGGGATTTCTAACTAGTGTCTCCGTTTTCATAGGATTTACTCACAGTCATCTGTACAGAAGCAGGAAGCAGAGGTGGAAGAATGACTGCTAATTTTTCTTGTATCAATGGACAGTGCCCCATAATTAGATAGTGGTGAGTGTCACACAGCCTTGTAATGCTTTGTGTATCAGACAATTAAACACACTGAAATTTTCACTTAGTGATTTTTTTACTCATTTGAAAAATTTTAAAATCTTGGAAACAAAACGAAGGATATAATAGCATTTCAAAGCACATGGTGCATAACAGGTACCCAAAACTTGCTTTCCTTCTGGTGAAATACTCAAAGCACAGGGACAACCAGAATCTTCTGAGTGTGTGTGATGTAGTGCCACTCTACATAGTGCGAAAAGAGCTCCATCAGTTTCAACTCCGTGAGAGGTTTCAACCCATGAAAGAAGACAGAAGCCAGGCCGGAGAGATGGTTCAGAAGTTAAAAGCACTGGCTGTTTTTCCAGAAGACATGAGTTCAATTCCCAGCAACCACATGGTGGCTCACAGTCATCTGTAATGAGATCCTGGTGCCCTCATCTGGTATGCAGGCGTACATTCAAACAGAACACTGGGTATATAATAAATAAATAAAATTAAAACAAAAGAGAAAAAAGAGAGAAGCAATGGAAGCCTCCTGACCCTCGCTGTAGTTTCTCTCATAGTCTACCCACTTCCGATGGTTTTACACGAGGTTCTCTGTGGTCTGGGGCAGTGGCTAACGATAGCCAGCTGTTCTGGATTGGACACAGAGTGCTAGTCCATTCTCCATTAGCCCCCAGCAGGTCCTGTTTCCTCCCAGTCCTTGTTCTGGGCTCACAGTGTTCTCTCATTTTGTGCCACAATCTGAATAAACGCATTGGGCACTGAGAGATAATGCTTAGCCATTGTCTCCTCTGCTGTAAGCCCTAGTAGCCAGCATAAAATTCACTTCCTGACTCAGCATGCACCTGGTAATGTCTCCATCAAACAGCTACACATAAAACCCAGTGTGCAGGCTGGACCATTGCCCCTGCTTCTTTTGTCATCTCTCTAAGCAAAGCTTTAGAGCCAGGGGCTGCAAGGTCTACAGTTACTTTATAAAGCACTTAAACCAGCTTTGGAAGGGGCTCTATATCAGTTCCTCTCTTCCCTCCTTTTCTTCCTTCTTTTGTATTATTTTATTTAGCAATAAATTGTCATATAGCCTAAAGGCCAGATCTGAAGCTAAACTTTGAAGATGCACTGACTGTAGGGGTGGGTGGGGCCCACAGCGCACCCCTCCCCACCCCTTATGCCTCTCAAGAGCCTACTTCAGCTACCTGCTAGGTCCTAGGATTCTGGTCTCAGTGCCAGAGGTAAACACTGTCCACTTGAAAAATTAAACTTAGAGATACTTGTCATTAAGTTCAGGATGCGTGCATCATTTCTTAATGTTAGTTTTATAAAACAGTAGTTGTAATCTTTTATCTTTCAAAAACATTTTTGGTGAATACAAAGCATCTTTGTTTGAAAAAAATTGTTATTTTACGTGTCTGCTTTTTTGCCTTCAAGTATGTGTGTGCTTGGTGCCTGTGGAGGCCAGAAGAGGGCACCAGATGGCCAGAACTGGAACTGCCATGAGGGTGCTGGGAACCAAACTCTGGTTCTCTGGAACAGCTACAAGTGCTCTTAGCTGCTGAGCCACCTCTCAAAATTGGAATGAAAGCTATATTCACAGTGTTTTATACAAGCCCTTATTAAGAGTATCCCCTATCGCAAAGAGCAAGTGATCTTATTTCTCCTTGTTGCTTTGAATTGGGTCAGTTCATGTTGAAATAGCCATCATTTCTGTGAATTATTTATGATTTCTTCTACCCAAGCATCCAGCTGAACAATTACTAAATAAAACTCTCAGTTTCAAATGGTAACCCTGCTCTTTGGAAAAGGCTTTTAGTTGAATATGGATGTGTACTTCCCTTCAAAATACATGTTTATATAAAAGGAGAATTCCATCTCCATTCTTTTAAACCCCGAAAAAAGTTCTCAGTGCTGGGACTCTGCAGAATCAGCCAGCAATTGGCATCATGAGTTCTGTCCATCTCCTGAGCACCCCAGAGGTGGAGGCAAGAAGACTGTGTGTTTCAGGATTTCCTGGAACACAGAAGAGAACCTGACTCAGAAACCCCAGGGCTGGAGTTGTGGCAAAGTAGTAGAATGTTTGTTTGGTATGTACAAAGTACTGGGTTTGAACCCCAACACTGTAGAAATACATGAAAAACTGTATTTGATATCACTACATTTATGGCAAAGCATCCTATTAAAATAATGGAAAAACTCAGACTATCACACATTTTAGAAAAAAATGGAAATCTTAATTTTATAGTGTACTTTGAAGCCAAGTATCTATAAGACTCTTGTAATCTTGAATTTCTTTTCCTGCTATGCTTACAAAATACTGCAGAAAACAAATAGGAAATATCACACTTTCCAAAATTTTATAGAGATAGGAGAATTGCAAGTTTCAGGTCAGACTGGGCTATACACTGAGACCCTGTCTGGACAATCTTGGATGGACACAGGAGGCATGGGAAGTGGGTGTAGATTTGGCAATACAATGTGATTGTGTTGTAAAAGGTTCTGGCCTGGACTTTCTGGGACTGTAACAAAGGTTTAGTCTCACTCTTAGGCCCCATTTAGCCTCAAATAATTACACACACACACACACACACACACACACGCACACACACACACACACACACACACACACTCGTATTATTTTATGCTGATTGACCTATGGTCCAGGCATATAACTTGCTAGCTCTTTAGTTTTAAACTAACCTATCTTTCTTATCCTATTCAGTCATGCGGCTCAGTACTTTTGCTTAGAGCAGCATTTCCTCTGCATCTTTTGGTAGCTCCAGCAATTCTGGAATCTGTGTTTGCTCTGAAATGTTCCTGGGTTTTCTTAGCCTGGTAGTCCCACCCACCCTTCCTGTTTGCCTTTGGTCAATCAGCTTTTTATTAAACCCATAGGTGGGACAAATACTTACATTACCAGCATAATCCCACTACTTGATCATATATAAAATTCTCAAGTAAATTTAAAAAAGAAAATATTAGCTTCAAATAGATACTAAAAAGGAGAAAGGAACTCTAGAACAGTGCATTCATTGAAACTTGTTCTACCCAATGATACTTGAAATTAATTTAGAAGAATGAACCCCACAGGTTCCTGCTCTCATGCTTCAGCTGCGTCTATGGCTGTGACTGTGGGTGTAGACATGGATACTTCCAGGCATTCTTTTTCTGCCAGAATGTATTTTTTTTGTTAAACAAACACATAAGCATTAGTGTTATGCCTTCCAATAATAAATAGAAGCATATTCCCATGCATGACGTAACACACACACACACACACACACACACACACACACACACACACACACACATCAGGAGCCTCATTACCCCTCCTCTCATGATCATGTTCTGGATAGAACAAGGCCCAGGATGGAACAGTTCTCAAGTACCCACAGAGGCAGCAAAGCAATAGCAGTAAAGGAGATAGGCCAATGTGGGGCATTATTTCAACACCGAAACAGCATCCATAGCTGCTAGACTTTTAACTAGCCCGAGTTGATTAAAAAAAAAAGTTTGTCAAATCTGTATACTTGATATAAAATTTCTTATTTCTTCACATAAACCCAATCATAAAGCAGGTAATGTAGTTTTGATATGTTACAGGAGCTTAGTAACATAGTTCTTTATGGAGTCTAAAAACAGAGAGGACAGAGAGGTGGAGGAAGGAGGGAAGAGAGAGGGAGGAGGTGCACACACATCCAATAGGTACCAACACACAGGGTGCCAGGAGGCAGTGTTCTCTGGGGTAGGGTGTGGCCAACCTCCAACATCCTTGTTAACTCTGAATGCAATAGGCTTATTCAGGTCTTCTATTGCAGTTTATTTCGCTTGGATCCAAGGAGCTAACCCTGCCTCCTGTACCAACAATGTCAAGGCTGTGCCTTTCTACCCTACTGTTTAACCTCATACATCTGCAGAATGAAGAGAGTCTAAGCAAAGCTTATGTCCTATGATCCTTTGATCAGGGTGCCTTTCCTGATCAAGACTCCCCCAAATTTCTTGTTTTTACCATAGAGACACAGAGAACAGCCAGAGAGCTACAGTGTGTGCCTTTCAACAAAAGTTTGGAGTACTTTCCAATCTCTGTCTCAAAAGATTACGGTAAATTAGCCTTAACTGAGGCCCCTTGTAGGCAAAACATGGTGGAAATAATCCAGAGATAAATACACAGCACTTTGACAGTATAGGTCTGCTTGAAAGAGCCACAAAACTGTGCACTTTTCATTGCTTCTGAGTCAATCCCATAAAACAACCTATGGGAGACCAATGTGACCTCTAGGTTCTCACCACATTAGTAAGGCATTTGCTGATTTATATATGAAAGCATTCAACTCTGGATTAACTCACCCTTAACTATGAATGACTAAGGGAATAGTCTTATTTGCCTGTATCTCTTGAGAGATTATAAACATACATGTTTCACTCTCCTGTTGGTGTCTACTTACTGATTAACTCAGCTGCTTAGACTTCCACAAAGTGACTCAGACCCTGATGCATGGAAATGGAGCCTGGACCACAGTCCAGACTGCTAGACATATATCTCAACAGCACTATCTCAGTCATCCCCCAGATCAATGGAATATGACCAGAGACATGTCTGAGAGCTCCATTATGATCATTTGTGGGGTATAGCCAGGATTATGTGGATAGTCATGTAGAACCTGAAAGCCTGACAGTAGCTGGATAGAGCCAATCAAATGCCAGGCATTTGAGACATGTGAGCCCTTGTATGCCTTAGAACACAAATCCATGTACTTTGACATGTACAGTCACATACAAGTATGTGTACATACAGGCATGTGTTTTTGCACTCATGCATGTACACACACATGTGTGCATGTTTGTAGTCAAGTATGTGCACATGAATGTAGGCATACCCGTGCACTTCCGTGTCATATCTACAATGAACAGTGGAGTGGGACACTGAATCTTCAGGGACTGTGCTGTGGGATGGTCTTTCTGTACACTGTGATTATGTGTTGTTCTAATTAGTTGATAAATAAAGCTGTTCTGGCCAATAGCCAGGTAGAATAAGGTTAGGCAGTACATTTAAACTAAAGACAGAGATAAAGAAGGATGGAGTCCAGATAGATATTGCTATGAGCTGCCTAAAAAAAAACTGTGGTGCATCTACACAATGGAGTACTACTAAGCAGTAAGGAAAAATGATATCCTAAAATTTGCAGGCAAATGGGTGGATTTGGAGAATATCCTCCTGAGTGAGGTATCACAAACCCAGAAAGAAAAGCAGGGGATGAACTCACTCATTAGTGGGCTCTAAACAAACAAACAAACAAACAAACAAACAAACAAACAAGAAAAAAGCAAAGCATGCCCAAGCTGCAAACCACAACCACTGAAGAGCTTGGGATCAGAAACATCTTGGACTGACTCCTTGGATTCCACTCCCCCTAGAGGAACACCTGACTCAGTCTGGAGGTTGCAGGGAGAAAACTGGATCTGCCAGGAGTGGAGGCTGAACTAAGCAATATTGGGACAGTGGGACCTTGAGACCACCTGCCGCCTGCCCGGAGTGGGGAGGGATGGGGAGTTGTGGAGAAGAGAGAATGACCTGATGTGTTGGGAGGGGGAAAGGACCTTGAATAAGGATATACAAGATAGAAAGTGTGACTTCTTTGTTCATAATAAAAATAAATAAATAAATAAATAAATAAATAAATAAATAAATAAAAGAAGCAAGATGTAAAAGAACTAGTAAGCCATGGATCACATGGCCATATATAGGTTAATTTAAGTAGATTAATTTAAATGTAAGAGCTAGCTAGTAATAAGCCTGAGCTATTGGCCAAACATTTATAATTAATATAATATAATTAAATAGTAAGTGGTTATTCAGGAACAGGCAGGCAGGAGAGATTCATCCATTTGCAAGGATGGACTCCTATCCTGACCTGCAAACTGAACCTCACAATACTGAGAAATCTCACTAAGAAAATGGCATTGTCTTTAGATATGGCATTTAAACAATCCTTTCCTCTTTAAAATATTTTATTGTGATGTGTCATTTACCTTTTAAAACAAGAATGAAAATAATCATGTATTAAAGTAAAAGATGGAGTGGAGATGAAGTAAAAAATGATAAACATTCAGTACAGTTACACACACTTTCACACACACACTCACCTGCTCACACATGCAATGGGTTAATGAAAATAAACTTAGAGTATATACTTGAAGAGAATCCAACAAAAATAAATGTCATTTTAGTAGAAATGCACTGTACACAGAGCCATTCATATACAAATATGTGTGAGAGAGTGTTAAATGAATGTGTTCTATGGTCTCTTGACAAGTTAGTGTTAGGTTACCAGTGACCAACCCTTTGAAAGCAGAGAGATCATTGTGTCCCTGATTTAAGCAAACTGAGGTCTACAAGGAGTCATTGAAACCATGTGGCTACTAAGGGGGACAGAATGATCACCTGGCCACCTGATTCTAAGACCACTTTTGGTAGGTTTAATCTGGAGTTGGAAGACAAATATCATCAACTATTTTAAATGGACAACTGGAAAGAAAGAAAAATAAGGCAACATGCTTAGTATATTATTCTACTAATCTGCCCAGATTCTTTCTTATTTAATATCTCATGATTATAAAGATACTCCTTCATTGCTGCATTCCTGCCCTAAATTCATTTAAAAAATAACTGCAAATTTAACATTTTGTGACTTAAAGTGGATAAAATATCACATCCAAAACACCTCAATTATATGCTCATGGTCAAACATTTGAAACTTTGTTTTTAAATAGATTTTGGCTCCAACTCTAGTGAGGGTGTTCTGGTAAAGCTGCATTATTTTGAAAAGCAAAACAAGTTACTGATCCCTTATCCAAGATGTGTGTGGCAAAAAGTTTTGGGATTTTTTCAGGTGTTATAATTTGTAAATAAATAATAAGATTCCCTCATGTTTCACTCTATATCCAGAGTCCAAAAGTGCATTGATACAATGCTTGTAGTTTTGATGTCCTCAATTACATGAGATAGGGCATGGCACCCTGTACCTGTGACATCCTCAACACATATGAAGTCTGAGATACTCAAAACTTTGGTTCTTCAGGCTAAGGATGCTTTCCCTGCACCTCCTCCTTGCATATTTAAGAGTCTGTGGTGGTGTCTGCACATAGATCAAGTCAGTTCAGAACCTCAGCCATGATTTCATGTGCTGCTCCACAATGAGGCACAGGGAAGAGATGAAGATGTGCATAGAAACTCTCACAGCAATTCCAGAATTGTTTTATGTCAGTTAATATAATACATTTGATAGTATCTCAAGTGATTATTTCACCTTTCTAGTCATTTGGTATTATTGAAATTTAAGGAAATTTTGACCACAGCAAATTAGTAAAGAAATAAGAGAAATGATTCACTGCCACAGGCAGTTGGGATGCACTATACTAGACCATCCACCAGGCTTCCAGAGGAAAGTTTTAATTGAGAATAATGTAATAGCCTTCTAGAATTTCAAAGACACCAGCATCTAAAGGCAAGCATAAAAGTTAAATGTACTAGTGTATAATATGGTTACTAGCATGAGTTTTGATCACTCATTATTTCATGATGATCAGGCTGATTTCCAAGCTCAAGGTTAATGAGAAAGAATCTAGAAGTGAATGAACTATAATGTACTGATGAGTAAGGCAAGACGTTACAGGCAACTCTGGCTGTGGAAAGCTAACATGTGAGCTGTCTGGTATTAAACTGCAAGCTAGAGCCAGGCATCTTGAGACCAGAAAGGCTGCCCCTACCTGCCCACCTTCCTCAAAGCTGAGGTGAATTGAGCAGGTGTTTGCAGACGGGCTCCTCATTTATAAATCGGCTCCGGGATCATAGGAACACAAAGCCACTTGTTTGGTGGTCTCAGAAGAGAGGTCGAGGACTGACCAAACATGAGACGTGATTACCCTGTCACCCTGGAAGTCCCTAAGGGGTGAAGGGGTGATGCCACAGCAGGTCAGGATGCAGGAGGCGCAGCTGCTGCCTATTCCACGGGGTGTGGGGAAGTTTCCATTATCAGATGACAAGTCAGTCCTAAACCTGAACGACCAGGTAGCACTAATTTGTCTCCTTTAGCCTTCCCTTTGGAGGAATCCTGATTTTAAGGCTTTAAGTTTGTGTCATTCTTAGAAAGTTGTATACTTTTGAAGAGAACAACAACAAAAATGTTTCTAATTTTTTTAAAAAAAATAATGTGACTGATGAAATTAAATATTATTATCGCAGCACTCTGTACACACATGATGTTGTGGACAGACAATGGATACATTACCTATGTTCTCAAGCAGTCCACACATCTTTTTCCCTTGGGTTTCTAGCTTTCCTGACAATGCAGACTCCCTCTAGTGGTCAAAGAAATAACATGTAAATTCTCCATTAAAAAAAAGGGTAATCTTTTCTAATTAGAATGTTTTAAAAAAATAATAAAAATTGAGTACATATTTTAAAAATACTTCAAATAAGACAATTATAAGTATTAAAACCACAAAATTTAGATTGTATGATATGTATTAGAATGTGTACAGTAGATGATAGTTATAATCCTATAGATTACTAGATATGAAGCCATCTTTTCTGAATATGAAATGATAAAAAAGTTTTCAGAAAAAAAGAAAATATACTATTGAATTCATTAGTAGGATCATGATTAGTGGCTGTTAACACAAACTGATGTCTCCGAAGCAAGAATAGGTCATTCTTCAGGATCTACAATCTGATGACTGCAAAGAAAGCTTTATTCAACATGAAAAACATTTTACCTTATTAAGGGTGATAATGTGTAAAAATTCTAAACTGTGAATAAAAAAGGTGGTAACTGCATGTAAATTATTATTCTTACCATATAATTTTCAAGTCTTTTTCAGCAGAACAACAAAATGCTAAGAATCATAAAGCTCAAAAGGTTTGCTCCAAGTCACAGAATTAGGAAAAAAAAAAAGGCAAGGAAACAACCCATACCCTGAGCTGTAGTCTTTTTTTATGGTTTGCAGTGTAGCATAATCTGTGACTGCTTAGATCCATGGATAAAGCATCTCATTCTTTTGAGGTTTACATCCTTTTTACATTCTGTTGATTTTTTCAACACCTGGAGAATTTGCTAGCTGGTTGAACTATCTCTCAGAGAATTGTTTTACAAAATGAAAATGAAAGATTAAAATTAGCAATTACCAAAATGTCAGTAATTCTGATTCTAAGACTCTCCTCCTAGTTACTGTAGACTTAAGACTTTAACAACATTCTGTTTATTATACATTTATAAGGTTTAGTGAAGAGCAAACAATGAAATTTATAAATAGTGCTTTGAAATTTGTGACAAATGCAACCAAAATAAATTTCTGTTTTAGTTAGTCAAAATTAAATCACACTGAAAAAAAAAACTGTTTTATTTACAGCTTTAGATTCTTTGATTGTGAAGGAAATTGCCAATCATTTCAGAGAATGATAGATACAGAAGATATCTGTACAGTTATAGCATCCCAGCAGGAACAGGCAACTGCCTGGCAGGTTCTGAGGTAGATGCTAAAAAATTTGGTTTAACATCTTCTTTAAACGTTTTGGCATTTGGTTTACAATAGTGTTAAGATCGTGTTACAATCATGGCTATTAGTTACTACAATTAAACTCATGTGTAAGAACTATGAAGAGTTGCCAATGCCTAGAAAATGCCAAGCATGCTTGGAAAATTGGGTTTTATGACATGAAAATCTTAAATCTCTTCTTATCAACAGAGATGGTAAACTCTGAGACAAACACTTGTTCAGTTCTGCCTGCCCATTCTAAAGGATGGTGCCAGGAGCATATCTATCAAACTTGAACTCCACCTTGGAGAATGATACAGAGCAGAAGAACTAAAATTCCAAATTAACAGTATCCAGGCATACTGTGTCATTCATGATGTAGGCTGTTTGACTCCAAGGTCCCAAATGGATAAAAACAGTTTATTTTATTTTCCAACACATATCCTAAAATTACTCAACATTCTCAAATGAAAGATGCCTGTCATTGATTTACATGTCAGAAAAAAGAAGCAACTGACATGAAGCAAGATGAAACCCAAGAAAAGAGATGTTTCATTCCTAAGCCTTCAATGTTTGGCCAGGAAAAGAAGGTGCAGGCTTGCTGGGCTAAGTGCTTCTACATACATGGACTCCTTGTGTGTGTGTGTGTGTGTGTGTGTATACCTGTGTATGTGTGTGTGTGTATACCTGTGTGTGTGTGTGTGTGTGTGTGTGTGTAGAAAGGATTCACTTCAGCCAGCTCATGTGTCTGTGCCAAATATAACAGAACTTCCCACTTAAAGGATTAAAATGAGGAAGAAAGAAAATAAATTTTACAAGTTCCAATATCCTCTTTCCAAATAATTTTTAAAAAATCGTAATATACTGAGTAAAAGAAGCTTCTTTTTACTGTCAGACAAATGTAAAAGAGGTTGAGAAAGAATTCACAGCAGATACTGCCCAGTGACAAGTCTGAAAGTAGCAGACAGCAGGGCCAGATGTTGGGGTGACCTCGGTCAGCAGAGCACGGGGGGCATGCTGTTGATTTCAATGGCTGTTGGCAGAGCCTTTGCTCCAGCAGCAAAGGAAAACTCCTGAACTAATGGAAATCTTTCTTACTCTTCCTTTCTCTCACTAAAACACCCCTAACCACTGATCAGTAGTGCTGATAGCTGTCAGAGAAGCTGAATTCACCACCACCCCTGCCAGCAGGGATCACATCAGAAGGGAGTTGACTGGGTGAACAAGAGTATCTCCAGGCTGTGCCATTTTACATCCCACTCAACTATCAACAGCTGTTTCTTGAATGAGTGCAAACATCAAATAATTATATGAAAAGAACAACAAATTCAAGATACACACAATGTTTATGTGGTCTTTGGCCCTTGATAGGGTATACAAAGACAGACAAGTAGTGTCATGGCTAAAAGTGAAAAAGGCTTGTCAGTAGGTGAAATTAGAACCAACAAACTTTCTCTTAATGGAACTCTGAGCCATAGGCTCAAAAGATAGAATGAGAAAGGGGTTTGACATCAAGCGAAATTTCTCAGACAGGAAGTGCAGAATGAGGTGTTATAGTTTGGGGACTCCTAGTGCATTTCGTGGTCATTGTCGCCGGTCATTAGACAAGAATAGAAGGCTTTCCCATTGCCTTCAGTGTTCTCAGTATCCTGGCCGCTCAGAAATTAGCCCAAGTTCTCTCATCTCAGGTTGTGACAGAATTTTCAGTCTTAGGCGCCCCACAATGCTGAAACACAGAATATAAATAGAGGCTTGCTTTAGAATATTCGATATGATCGAAGCCTGCTCAGCTGCCCTGACGCTGTTAGACATTTTGTCACTTCACCTGGAGAAATGTACACGGCTTATTTGGAATTGCTGCCAATGTCCAGCGCCTGTCAAAACCTCTATCTGTCAAGGCTTTCACAGAGAGTTTCCAAATGACAGATCAGGATGTCTGAGTTGATGGAGCCCCAGGAAAAATGGAACAGATAGAAAATTCATAACTCTAAACTAGATCAAAGTGACTTCTGTCAACATCATGTCAAAAGAACTGTTCATTTTTAGAGGTTTTTAAAAAATTATATAAACACTTTTTTGAGTATGAGCTAAGTGTAATGAAAAAAATTTTCTTGTTGTACAGTATGATCATCCAAATGTTCAAAAATATACTTTAGATCATCCAGAAAGGAGGAAAATTCTAATAGTCATTATTGTCTGCCAGTTAAAACCACTGACATTCAAGAAAGAATTATGAAGATACGATCTGCCCAAAATAGGACAAACCATCTGGCTATCACAGAACAAAAGTATTTTTTTTTGTACACATCAAATCTTACAACTGGATTCATTACTTCTTATTTTTTTATACTCTGCTTTGATTTTTTTTCCCACTTGCTAGTGTAGCAATTATAAAACACCAACAGCATTAGTTTCCTAAAATATTTGATATTATTTTAATTTTAAAAATCAGTGGAAAATCCCTATGATGCATAATTTTCTCAAATTATTGTTTTCAGAAGGAAGTAAAAAATCAATAAATAATGGCTTACAACACCCAGTACTACACTTTCAACAACCCTCCAGAATTGCATTCAAATCATTCAGTGGATGAAATATACTACAGAAGTCTAGAAGTGACTGCTTTCTCTTTCTAATTTCTCACACCTTTGAGATAGAAAGGCTGGCATCTGGTGCTAGAACCCAGGTAACTTGATTCTTGCTGCTTATCTGTCAATAGATTAAACAGGACTTTAGATCCTGTGAGGACAAGTAGGGGGTTGTGCTGGTCTTGTAAGCAAAGAATAGACATCAGGAGAATATGTACAACACACACACACACACACACACACACACACACACACGAGTGTGCGTGCACACACGCACATGCACACACGCACTCGTGACAGTTTCTACTATCTATAACCCAGATATAGTGACAATGTCACTAATCCATTGGCCTTTCCTTTAACCAGGGTTGAGCAATTTTGACATTAGCCCTTTCAGCCACAATTTCCCAGGGGCCAGGTGGCTTAAAATGTTCTGTGCCCAGAACAGGTTGTTTACCTCAACAATGGCAAAATATTTAAAAGATAACAACCACATCTGGCTCTCAGAGAAGAAACTTGTCTGACAATGGTCTCACTGCAGTGCATCCATAATATGCGGAATTGCCATCTAGGACTATGAAATTAAGGCAAGATCACCGTGCCTTCCTAGAGGGATAACTCAATGCATTTTCTTTCCTACTTAGGAAAATATGTTTATTACCTGTAAGTGCATAGAGGTGTGGGCCTCATGGCCGCAGTGATTGGTGATAAGCCTCTTTTCCTCATTTACATTGATAGCCAGCATTAGGGAAGATATACGCTTTTCATTTCATGGTTCAGAAAGAACAAAGTATATGTATATGTGATAGCAGTGGGTGGTTAATGAAATGGTCTGACAAACATAAGCTAATACATAATCATACCAGAATGTGACTGCAACACCTGTTCTTGCTTCACAGACTTCCAATTCTTAAGAAAAACTTACCACTCACAAGAAGTGAAGCCACTCCTATTTAGACATCAATATGCTCCAAGAAAATTTTAGTCACTGTTTTTGGTGTTGTTGTTGCAATCACTAAAGGGTGGCTATTTTAATGATATCAAATCTCTTTTGCTTATGTCCTAAGAGTAATGAAAACTTCACACATGCATGAAGCTCCAGTAATTATTTTAAACTGCCTTCTGTTGTCCCCCTGAGGAACACGGTGGTATTTGTTTGATGCAGTTTAATTAGTGTCAGGGTAATTAATGCTATGCTATCTACATGAGATCAAAAACCTTTCTTTGTAACATTCTGGTAACTAAGAACTAAGAAGGGACACGTTTTGAAAACGTTGTGGCATGGTGTTAACCTGAGTTCACCGATGAAGGAATAGTTCATATCTTCCTCCTAACCTTACCCAAAAGCCAAACCCAGTCTCTCCCAGGACAAGATCAGGCCTGTCATACGCTGCAACCACTCTGCCAGGCATAAGATTTGGTGGCTGCTATGGAATTAAATTCTATTTTTATGGGCATAATCAAATTAACTAAAGCATTCACAGTCACCAGGCACCTTTTGCAATAGTTTAATCTTTTAATAATGAAATAGTAAACTCCTTCACTGACAGAGAACTGGAGTCCCTTGTAAGCGGGGTGTCATATTGCCATGTGCTGATATATTTTTTCAAATAAAGGAATCATTTGGTTTAATGAATGAATGTGATTCTGCTTAAATGCCTGAATAAAATTTGCATTTAATTGTAGGTATAGATAGTCTCTCTGTTTGACAATAATGTTAAGAGAGGGGGAAAAGAAACAGAGATGGGGAAGGAGAGAAGTTAAACACACAAAAATTCTAGACACATACATAACGTGCACTGCCATAAATCCCTTTTAACTGTTTCTTTGGTAATAAGCAACGGCAATATAAATCTCCCAACACACAAACTCAAGCTGATCACAGGCTTAAGGAAATAGCTCCAGTTATCTTGACTGGATAAATTATTATACCCTAAAGGTTATTCCAGTTTCTAATAAAGCACTGTGGCTAACAAACAAAAATAAAAAGACCAACCATTCTCTTTATTTTGTAACGGATGAAATTACAGGCTGCATGGGCTCAACACAATGACATTGAATTTATTTAAACTCTCAAAAATGCACTGTGCAAGGTTCATTTTGGAAGAAGGCTAGTGCTTCAACACAAAGAAGAGGGCCAGCATTAGACTAATAGTATTTTTATAGTAAGGGAAATGTTAATGGCACATATCTAAAAAAAATAAACATGACTGTCTGGAAGTCAAGCCAAATGGATTTTGTCCATTGCATAAGTGTAAAGAATGAAAATAAGCTGTGTACTCCACAGGAAATGAATAGACAGCAGCACCTCTAAGGGAGCAAATTCTCGGTCAGCCATAGTTATGAAATTGTGTCTGTATCTATCAGTGGCCCAAATTAAGGTTAATGTTATAAAATGAGATCTCACTAAAAATATTTACTTAGGCTACTGGCAGGTAACAACCCAGCATGGCTGGTGCTGAAGGCATCTCCTTTAGGTCATTCATTATTAAGTGCCTTTTGGAATAAGCTGACAAGCAAAATATGTTTTGTTTTTTTTTTTTTATTTTTCACATCTTTGGCTCTGCTTTCAATGAGTTAGTTGTTTATGAATTAAAGAGATAAACACACGTGAGTCTGCTTAGAGCAGAATCACAGCAAAGTAACCTCTAGGAGCCCTGCAGTAAGAACCGTGTGTGAAGTTCAACAACTGTGAAGAAACCACTAAGGAGGACACACAAACAAGTGACCTTGACTGACAAGCGCACTTCATTCCAGCAATAAACAGCGGTGGTGCTGATAACTGCTCATTGGCGCAGAGAGTAATTACCTATCTGTCAGCGTTGCTGGTGTGTGCGAAATAGTATAAATGAAACATACATAATGTGTGGCAATAATATCGGGCATGCAGAACCTAATGCATTATCATCATTCTCAGGACCCAGGTTTATGTGGCCGCCACCATGAGTAAATGCCTCCTAGCCATGATAATTTCATTCTAATCTCTCTTCCATATTATAATTTTCATTGCTAAAAGATACTAAGGAGCAATACGTTTCAATCAAGGGCTAAATAGAACACGACCTGTAACTGGCTATTTTATACACCTATATATTTTTTCTTTCAAAAATTTTAGTCAATTTATGAAGAGACAGGGATAAGCTGTAAATTTCTGGGTGACAAGCCCTGTCTGTGCCAATGTCACTGTGTCATGTCTAGAGACAAGTGGAAGAGGCCTAGGGAAGGGTCAGCAGCTTTACCTCCTATTCTTTTTTCAACAACAACAAAAACAATCCATCTTTTAAAACTCCCATTCTGTTCTGAAACAGAAGGTTAGAATGCATTTTGAGCAAAATAGCTTCCATTGAAAAAGAGACAAACAACCCAGTTTCTAAGATAAATTATCTTCATTGACTTGAATTCCTTCCTTAACAGCATAACTGAAACACAAACATCTTCTGTAGAAGCACATGCTCTACTCTGATAAAGCTGGACACCTCTCTAATGTTGGATTGTTCTATTCCCCTTTAATATAAATTTTACCTCATGACACTGTGAAATCCTATTTTTAAGAGCATGTAAATGATCCGTAATACACAGGTAGCCAAGAGGCCACCATGACTAGCATCTCTCTCTAGGGTAAACATTAAAGCCTGTCAGGTAGAGGCAAACACCGGGAAACATACCATCCCAAACTTCTACAGCTGCAGCTGCTAGATTACTAGCTCCACCCAAAAGGGGAACAAGATAGACAAACTCTCAGAAAACAAATCTAATCAGCACAGGGCATCATTTTAATCAGTCCAGTTCTCCTCTTTATAGCAAAAGAGATTATTTTTGGAAACTTTAGGTAAACATACGTAATTACTGAAAAGCCTATTTCCTAAGGGGAAAGAGGGTTTTGTTGATTAGGCAATATGTCCTGTCAAAAAATTTACAAAAGTGAATAATTTTGATTATAAAAGGACATTTTCAATTTCTTGCTATTTGTTTGCTGATTTTTTTAAAAGTGGTTTTCTTGAGTTAACACTGTAAGCAATATTCGACCCTAGAGATTCATCAAACCATAAATAGGGCTCAAGTTTTGTGGTGTACTCCTTTAGGTATTATGGGCTCCTCTTTCCATATTTCAAGTAAAAGCAAAAGAGTAAGAAATAACCCATAATAAGTTGCTTAGGGATGTGATATGTTAGACCTCAAAGACGCTTCTACTTGAAAGAAGAAAGCCAGAGGTTATCTTTCACGGGAAATAAAATGTCTTTAAGTTTGTGATATCATGACATTAAGCAGCTACCTATGTGACTGTGCCACAGCCACTTTGATTGTATTGTCAGCCTGATCTAGAAAGAATTTTAGCCAAATTGCAAGTCACTCAACCAAAGCTAGAAATTCGTCATATTAATTAAATATGATCTATCAATCACTACACACTATAGAGGTCCATCTCACTTATCTCAGTGGCTCCCATTTGATTCACATATACTGTTTGTCTCAGTAACTTGTCTTTCTTGATGTGTAACATTATATGTGCTTTTCATAAGGGCTTAAGAATACAGTACTCAGAACACAGACATTTTTTTCTGGGAGTGACATAACCTTATTTAATTGATTTTAAGAAATGTATGGCATTTGTACATCTTAATATTATTAAAAGGATTCTTATATTCTCAGGATGCCAAGTAGTAAAATCAAGAGGGCCCCCACATTATATCACTAAAGCATCTTCTTCAGCTCTTGCACTCGAGGCTGTACAGAATTTAACTGGCTTGTTGCTGTGAGGAAGATCTGTTACATGCTTATCTTCAAGTGTTACATAGCACAGTGATCATATTTTAATAAAAATCCAACCAAATAATAAGCTCATTTTATGCTTACATATAGGTTATGTATGCATGCCATAAAACCTCTAGTTAACTGGTTGAAACAACAGTTAGTTGACTATGTGTGTGTGTGGAGGGCACTACATAGGTGTATTGACTGTATTAGAACCAGTAAGCACCTTGCATTGAACTGAATGTGACATTTAGCTCCAGACCCTAACCAGTAATTAAATATCACAGATGAGTTGATGGTTCACAGCCTAGAAATTGGGCAGAAAGCTAAGGGGCCTTAACTTATATCCAGCTCCTGCAGAAGGGCAAGCAGCTACCTTCCAGTCACCTTACATGAAGCACTGTAAAGACAAATGTGTTTGAGAGACTGTGTCACAGCTTTGGTATGGGATGTTGGTAAATATAGCAAGAACCAGGGGAAAGTGTAATATACTACTCCATACTGTCTGCTGATGGGAAGGCATCACCTTTCACAATTTCTCAAATATTATAAGAATATTTATGTACAATACGATTAGAATTCACTTGCTGACTGCTCACTCAGAGACCAGAACATTATTATTGTGATTTTATCATATTCATTCTCAGTACCTAAAATATTACTTTTTAAAATGAGTATATGTTGAAAAAATGAATATATATTGAACAAATGAATGAAATCAACCAGCAAGCAAATGAATAGTACTTTCCAAAGAAGATTATCCATTAAAAGAAAATATATGTCCTAATATGATGTCTCAAAGTCCATGCCTCCTGCCCCTCTTCCCTCCAAATCTTAAAATGTTGAGCACAAAGCACTCTCTTTAACATGAGATCTTATAAGATATTTTGGGGAAAGCATTAATAAAGTTATTTAGAATTGATGGTTTTATAGTTAAATATACTTTCAAATTAGAAATTAATTTTTAATATATGGCTTGGTGAAGATAAGAGTGAGATATGTAAAGTGTAGTTGCCTTTGGTGTAGGTAATATACTTGATTAATTTGGAACAATTTAACAGTGAAAGATTAATTAAGAATTTTATCCAGTACAGGCCATCTTTCTTTTCCAATTACATCCTTTTAGAGCCATCATAACTGTTTTAATAATTGCACAGAAAATGTGAGAAAGTATCAAGATAATATAGCAATTCAGCCAGAACCGTCAAAGTCAGGAAAGCAGCATTTTAATATTTTGAGAACTTAACTCTGACGTGCATAAATAAACTCTCTGTATTTAACAACAGCTTACTATAACACAGCAGGTCTACACTGAGCTTGATATTTCTATTTACATAAGAATCACTTTTATTAGGCACTTACAAGATACTTTGCTAAGAACAAAACAGCATTAATGCTGTTAGATACTAGTTTATTAACAGTTAGGAAATCTATCAGAACTAAAATGGAGCCACGTATCAACCCTAACACAAACTAATAAATAAATGGCTGAATTGGGATGACAGGAGAGCTAGTGTGACTGACATTGTGATAAGAAAAACTAGCAATAGTCTCTGGTAAAATCACAACCTGTGCCGAGGCTACCCAAGCCTTTCGCTAAGCGGTACAACAAAGACAACTGCTACACATTCATTTGCAGAGTCCTGAACAGACACTACCTTTGTTACTGATTTCTGTAGTTATGGAATATTTCAAACTGTCTTCTATGAGACTCCCCAGCACATGCTTGCAGAACTCAGTTATTCCCAAATATTCTTTGGAACCTCCTCTATGACTGTTTTCTGGAGGCAGATTTTTTTTCTGAACTAAGATTCTGTAAAAATATCCTTTAATGGAAATAGAACTTGTGAAGCTGTACATTCACCTTAATTAAGGAATATTTGCTGTGTAGGGTTTAAGTTGAAATTAGGGTTCATCGTAAAGGTAAACATAAAATCTTGAGTGAAACATGCTAAATAAGAATTATAATGAAGGAAAGTATAAATTTTAGGTACTTTTTGAATACCCATTCTAGGAAAATATTCTCAAAGCACCAATTTTTCCAGTGTCGTTCAGAAGTTATTCATAACTTAAGCATATATTTCCTCATATTTTGGACCCTGGAAATGAGGTCCCTAATTGTAATTAAGCTACAATTAAGTAGATTAATTGCAGAAGTTTTAAAAAGTAAATTTCTCTACCTTGTCTGGTTTCTGATATAAAAATTGCAGCACAAAATTGTGGATTGCTTTAAGACTGCAGTAACAAGGAAGGACCCTCAAATTGCTATCAGTTGTAATTAATAAAATTACACCTCCATTAGAACAGTCAAACAATGGCAGCCAAGTGGCTGTTATAATAAAGAATCTGTCCCATATCACCAACAAGATCAGGAAGACAGGAGTCTAGTTTCCTATGCTTTTCATACTATTCCATGGCTTCCTTCTTAATTTCATCCCTTAGGTAACACAGCAACAGCTCTCATGTAGAAAAGAGCAAAGATCATTGTAATGGGAGGATTTTATTACAAGGAAACTTAGATGTTATTAAAAGCAGAAGCAGAGTTATCATTCTGGCATCGCAGTCAAGGGATCAGTCCATCTTTGTCCTCCCGTAGCTTACAGAATTAAAACTGGTAATAGAAAACCTAAATAGCTCAGCTTTAAACAATAACCCATTGATGGTGGTCCGGATAATTTTTTTCTACCTGCTCAGAATATTTTTGTCACCAGTTGGTGGAAATGTTTGAAAAGGATTGGGAGGTGGGCCTGTTGAGAGGAGGTGTGTCATTCCTTGTGTGTCTTTCCCTCCTGCTTGTAGATAAAAATGTGAGCTCTCAGCTCCTGCTTCAGGACCATTCCTGCTTGGCTGTTGCCATGGTACTCACTATGATGGTCATAGACTCCATACACTCTAACCCTCTAGAATTTTGAGCCCTAATTTAAGTGCGTTCTTATATAAGTTGTCCTGATCATGATTTTATCACAATAATAGAAAAGGAATGATGATAGAATTAGTGTGTATTTAAACTCAGCAGCTAAAGAATTCAAAGAGCAGACATTGTATTCCATTCCTGTACAGCTAACAACTCTTCCAGAGAGAAGCCAGTCTGCAAGTGGCACAAAGATACCTTCATCATTAAAGTTCATTTTCATTCAGTACTGATAGTTGCTGGAGAAATAAACAAGATGCATATGGGAGCTAACATTATTTTCCAAATTACAGCATCTAACATGTCCCAGTATGCTTGCTTAACTAACTAATGGCCACAGACTGTGACAGCTAATAGTCAATAAGGTGTCTGGTTTGTGCAGGTCATCTTCAGCTTCCATCTCATTTAAAAGCACAGGCCAGCTTTACATGGGAGGACTTACTACATACTGAAGATATTACAGTGGGCTGGCATTTCTTCTCTCCCTTCTTTCTTTCACTTCTTTTTTTTCCTGAATTTTTAAATTACATAGTAAGTTCAGAGGCTACAATTTGGGTCCAGATTATCAAAAATCAAGTCATCAGGCTGGCCGGTTCATGGTTCTTTCTTTTGAGTAAACAAAGACCTTGTAGACTTTATTGACTATTGCAAATCTCAAGCTTAATAAATTCAGGTGCAAATACAACTTATAATCATAACCCCACACAGAGGATGAAATTTGCATCATCTCAAATAATGTTTCCCAAATGACTAACATAGTAGGCTATACTGGATAGTCACTTAACTAATATTTTATTAACTTACTTGTTTTACATTGTTCTAGGTCTTGCTTTTTTATAAAGATTTTCCAATTCAAAATTAAAAGATAGGAAGACTATACCATTTCCCACTCTCTACTTTGTCTTCATTGTTGCTGCCAGTCAACACTTCCCCACATGATCCTGCAGTTTATATTCTCACATCTAAACCTCTTTCCTTCAGTACTCTGTAAAAGTACAAACCCCCTTGTTTGTACATAAAACCCTTAAAGAAAGAAGTCTCCCATGAAAATCCACCAAGATAGTCATAAAGTATATAATAACTATAATGTTGATATCAGAATTCCTGGTCATTTGAGTTAAGCCTTTATGCCCTAAGAGGTTCTTTGTGCTTTGCAGTAAGTGACAAAAGAATTGCAATAATTACATAATAAAATAATAATACATAATAATGTAATCAAACAATAAAATAGCACAACATTAATAACAAAAATTTATAATTAAAATGCAATAATAATAATGTACTTAACAATATAATAAAATAATAGTCTATTTGCATATCTTCCATGAAAGATAAAAAAGAACAACATATATGTAAACAAATGGAGAGCACCAAATTATTTTGTGGTTATTATGAACTAGTGAAATGATACTTTCATACTGATAACTACAAGGTTAGCTAGAGTTTCTGAGACAGTGCTACAAGCTCACATTTGATGTTGTAATAAAGATCATTTTCCTTCTTGCTGTGTCTGTAGTAGTTATAATTATTATATTTAAATAAAGTATTACATTTATGAATTAATTTTCTAATGAAAATTCATAATATTTTTTGAAATATGTGTTGAGATACTCTTTATTATTGAAGGTACATGTGTGTACACCATGTCCTAGTTTCATTTCTGTTGCTGTAATAAAATAGCATAGTCCAAAACAAAGCCATGTATATAACAGTTTACTTTGACTTGTAGTTCCAGGATAGAGTCCATATGGACAGGCGAGCAGGGTAGCCACAGCATGGAACATGACTGAAAGATGACATTCTCAGACACAAAGTAGAAAGGACTAGATGTGAGGTGAGACCATAAATTCTCAAAGTCCACCCCAGTGACCCACTTCCTCTAGAAAAATTCTACCTCTAAAGATTCAACCTTCCCAAATAGCATTAGTAACTTAGGAGCAAACACATGAAACTGTGACAACATTTCTCATTCAACACAGCACGTACTATGTCCATTCAGATTCTACTCAATATTAAAACACTGATGTTGCTAGAGAAAGTCTCAATCATGCATTCTAAAATCATAGTAAAAATATTCCATTCTTCAGTGAAGCCTGAGACATACATCTGCACCATATAATTGGTGTCTTTCTCCTCAATTTATTAATTGCCACTTCCTTTGTCTCCCTCCACAGAACAAATGGGAATTCATCTAATCGTGGACCAGAGTGATCCAACATGCATGACTCATATCTTTCCAATGGGTAAAACTGATCTCCAGAATGTAAAGCAGTAGGGATTTACTCTCAGTTACAGTTCAGGAGATGTTCTATAGATGTATGTGCTACAAAGATATTGACTTGGGTGGACCATCACTTGCTTGTTTAGTGAGGAAGAGCCCAATGTAGTGAATATCCCATAAGTCCTTTTACCTGCAATATGAGGCTTTATTTTTTTCTGACCAGTTGGAGTAACAATATATTTGATATTTAAGTTCCCACATTTCTGCCATGTGTTTTATTTTTTAGGGATTTCTGAATTATATGGATTATAGAAGGAAAAAATTCAAAAATCTTCTAATGATATGAATATGTATGCAGAAATGTAAAATAGAATATATTACTTATATTCAGCCAAATAATGACTATATTTCTATTCAGAATGTACATAAATATATTAGTAGAATGATAAAAATTATTGACATCAAAACAACTAGAATGATTAGTATTTTATCACAATATGTAATGTTTTCTATAATTATCATTTTGATATCTTTTTTGAAGGTCTTTTTTAAAATTTTTTCATATATATATTCATTATTTGGGGATTTTACATCATGCACCCCATCAAACTCAGATATCATATTTCTCAGTATCATTCTCACTTTTATGATCTCCCAATTTACAAAAGCACACATTCTTGCTGCTCATTTGCTTACTGGAGCATAATTAAACTCCTTGTGGCCAGCCTCTTAAATAAACAAGTCTTTCCTTACTCACTCCTCTGTCAGAAGCCATCAATGCAGAAGTGGGGCATTGTGCCATTTAACTATGTTCTGGTCTTGAGTTCTTGTGTACAGTGACATCTCCCTCTTTTTATATTGTTGTTTATAAAGTCCACTAATGAGTGAGTACATCCCCTGATTCTCTTTCTGGGATTGTGATACCTCGCTCAGGAGGATATTATCTATCCTTCCATTTGCCTGCAAATCTTACAGTTTTTTTCTTACTGCTGTGTAGATGTTCCACAGCTTGTTAATGCATTCCTCAGTTGAGGGGCATCTAGGTTGTTTCCAGGTTTTTGCTATTATGAATAATGCTGCTATGAACATAGTTGAGGTAATGCTTTTGGGGTGTGAATTTGTGTCTTTAGGATATATGCCTAAGAGTAGTATTGCTGGATCCTTGAGGAGATTGATTCCAAGTTTTCTGAGAAACCACCATACTGTATTCCAAAGTGGTTGAACAAGTTTACACTCCCACAAACAATGGAAGAATGCTCCCCTTGCTCCACATCCTCTCCAGCATAGGTTGTCATCTGTGTTTTTAATCTTGGCCATTCTGACAGGTGTAAGGTGGAATCTCAAAGTTGTTTACGATTTGCATTTCTCTGATAGCTAAAGATGTTGAGCACTTTTCATGTGACTTTCAGCCATTTTTAATTCTCCTACTGAGAAGTCCCTTTTTAGTTCTGAACCCCATTTCTTAATTGGGTTTTTAAGGGTTTGGGGCTCTAGTTTTTTGAGTTCCCTATATATTTTAGAGATCAATCCTCTGTCACTTGTAGGGTTGGTAAAAACCTTTTCCCATTCTGTAGGCTGTTGTTTTGTCTTAGTGACTGAGTTCTTGGCCTTACAAAAGCTTCTCAGTTTTAGGAGGTCCCACTTATTGATTGTTGTTCTTAGTGTCTGTGCTACTGGTGTTATATTTAGAAAATAGTCACCTATGCTGATATGTTGGAGGGTATTTTCCACTTTCTTTTCTATCAAGTTCAGTGTAGCTGGGTTTATGTTGAGGTCTTTGATTCACTTGGATTTAAGTTTTGTGCAAGGTGATAGGTTTGGATCTATTTCCATATTTCTACACACTGCCATCCAGTATGCCAACACAATTTGTTGAAGATATTATCTTTTTTCCATTGAATATATTTGGCCTCTTTGTCAAAAATCAAGTGTTCATAGGTGTGTGAGTTAATGTTTGGGTCTTCAATTTGATTCCATTGATCCACAAGTTTGTTTTTATGCCAGTACCAAGCTGTTTTTTATTACGGTGGCTCTATAGTATAATTTGAAGTCAGAAATGGTGATGCTTCCTGAGGTTCTTTTGCTGAGTAAAATTGTTTTTGTAATCCTGGCTTTCCTCTTATTCCAAATAAAATTAAATGTTGTTCTTTCAAGGTCTGTAAAATATTGTGTTGGGATTTTGATGGGAATTGCATTGAATCTGTAGATTGCTTTTGGTAAGATCAGCATTTTTACTATGTAGATCCTACCTATCCAGGAACATGGGAGATCTTTCCATTTTGTGATATCCTCTACAATTTTTTTCTTCAGAGATTTAAAATTTTTGTCAAACAGATCTGATGCTTCTTTGGTTATAGTTATACCAAGATATTTCATGCTATTTGCAGCTATTATAGAAGGTGATGTTTTCCTCATTTATTTCATAAGTGAATTGATTCCATTGATACTAAGGGATATTGATGACCAATGATCAATACTTTTCATCATTTTTTGTAGTAGCTTGTATTTCCTTTTATTTGTGTGTGTGTGGGTTCTTTTGTGGGCTTATTAATTGTCTGTGGTTGCATGCATATTTCTGGCTTCCTTTGATTGGAGTTTTCCCTGTAGGGTTTTTGCAGGATGAGGTGTGTGGTTAGGTATTGTTTAAATCTGGTTATGTTGTGAAATATCTTCTGTACTCCATCTATGTTGATTGACATTTTTGCTGGGTACAGTATTCTAGCTTGGCATCCATGCACTTTTAGTGTCTGTATAATGTCTGACCAGGACCTTCTTGCTTTCATTGTTTCCATTGAATATTTGGGTATCATTTTATAAGTGATATGTCCTTTTTCCTTTGCAGCTCTTAGTATTTTTCCTCTATTCTGTAGGTTTAGAGGCTTGATTATTATATGACAAACAGTCTTTTTTTCTGTGTCTAGTCTATTTTGTGTTTTGTAGGCTTCCTGTATTTTTATAGGCATTTCATTCTTTAGATTAGGGAAGTTTTCCTCTATGATTTTGTTGAATATATTTTCTGTCCCTTTGAGCTGATGTTTTTCTCCTTCTATTCCAATTATTCTTAGGTTTGGTTTTTTCATGGTTTCCCAAATTTCCTGGACATTTAGTACTATGACTTTTTTGGTTTTATTGTTTTCTTTAACTGGTGTATTTTTTTTACCACTACTGAGTCTTCTACCCCAGAGATTCTCTCTTCCATCTCTTGGATTATATTGGTTATACTTGAATCTGTAGTCCTGGGTTGTTTTTGAAAGTTTTCTTTTTCTAGTTTTATCTCAGTTTATACCGTCTTTATTGCTTCTATTTCAGTTTTTTTTTTTCTATTTCAGTTTTTAATTCTTGGAAAATTTCTTTCACCTGTTGGTTTTCTTTTTCTTGGTTTTCTTTATTTTCTTTTAGGGCGTTGTTCATCTCTTCTAATTTTCTGTTTGCATTTCCTTCTATCTCTTTAAGGGAATTTTTTATATCCTCTCTTAAGGCTTCTATTAGTTTTACAAAGCTGTTTTTAAGGTTGTTTTTTTCTGTTCCATCTTAGTTGTTATGTTCAAGCCTTGAACCTATAAAGCTACTTGCTTCTTCTGGTGGTGTCTTGTTGACCTTTGTATTGTTGTATGCATTCTTGCACTGTCATCTGCCTATCCTTTCCCCAATTCTCTCGGTTAGTTCTTGGTTTGCTTCTAGTGAGCTATTGGTCTGAGAGCTCTTAGGTCTCTTAAGGCTCTTAATTAGCTATGTGCTCAGAGGGTTGGCTGTTCTTGTGAGGTCGCAGTATTATGCCAGTTGTCACCTCTTGACCTCTCACCTCTCAGCTGTGTGCCCAGGGACTTGGCTATTCCCCCACTACTATTATACCAGCTGTGTTCTAGGTGGACTATGCTCCACACTGAAGCCAAGAAGCCATCTCAGGGCCTGTTCAGGTGGTGAAAGTCACCCTCTGACCTCTGACCTCTCAGCTGTGCTTTTAGGAACTCCTCTGCTTCCTTGCTGCTATTATGAAAGTCCTTTTCTGTGCAGATTGTGTTCCCCACTGAAGCTAAGTTCCTTACCTCTGAGGCATGTGCCCAGGACCAAGGGACCCAGCTATTCCCCTGCTGCTACTTTCCTAGCTGTGTTCTGGGCAGGCAGTGGTCTGTTCTGCAGCAGTGGAGTGAGTGGATCAGGATCTGGGATCATGGGCAGAACTATTTTGCTATCTTACAAAGAGTTAAACCACATAATAAAAGTGAGATTTCTTAACGTTAATCTAGATGCAATCATATTTCATGTAATAAGCTTAAGAAAAGACATAAAAGTTATGAATAATGTATAGCCTTTCAAAGACAAAATTAGGAAAAGCAAACATCAACTAAGTTCTCTCCCAGAAGCCCTGGTGAAAAAAAAATAAAACAACAACAACAACAAAAAACCCCACAGTGTCCCTACAAATTCACTCCTGAGTTGTTTTCACTGTGTTCACTTGTATTTCTCAAACACAGCTTCATCTCATATTACACTAGAGACATTTATGCATCTGCATTCATGACTGGTTGTGTCATGCTACAGTATTCCATGGACATTTTTGTGTGAGAGGCATCAAACTCAGTTCCAGTTTACTTTGCTGAGGGTGACATTTCCAAAAACATATTGATTCCACCTCCCGTGCTACTGTGCTCTCAGAATCAACCCTTGTGATTTTGGAATTGCACCATTTCAACCAGTTGCCCTCAGTGAACTCAGTGTCAATGAAGCTTTGACTGGGTCAGAAACTCTGAGTTTCACTGTGCAAAGAAACTCAGATTCTTTGAAGTGGAGCCAGAAGCCCTCTACTATTTGAATGTCAGTGGAGTGTTTTGTCAAAGACCATAGCTCAAATACTGAAGTTTTGGATGCCCAAATCACTAGTGTAATTGCATACTATTTGCATATAGCCTATGTATATTTATATACAGAAATTAAATAGTAGTCCCCAGATCGATGATAATACTGAATACAATGCAAAAAGTTGTCAAGTTATATTATGTTAGGAGAACACTAATAAAGAAAATGTAAATGTTTAGTTAAAAAAGGGATTTAAGAACTTTGAGATGACACCTTACTCCTGTCAGATTGACTAAGATAAAAAACACAGATGACAGCCTATGCTGGAGAGGTTGCGGAGCAAAGGGAACATTCCTCCATTGTTGGTGGGAGTGTAAGCTTGTTCAGCCACTCTGGAATGCAGTATGGAGGTTTCTCAGAAAACTGGGAAATTTACATCCTCAAGGATCCAACAATACCACTACTGGGCATATACCCTAAAGATGCACATTCGCACTCCAAAAGCATTAGCTAAACTTTGTTCACAGCAGCATTATTCGTAATAGCAAGAAACTGGAAACAACCTAGATGCCCCTCAACTGAAGAATGGATTAACAAACTGTGGTACATCTACACAATGAAGTACTTACTCAGCAGTAAAAAAAAAATGATATTCAAAAATTTGCAGGCAAATGGATGGATTTGGAGAATATCCTCCTGAGTGAGGTATCACAAAACTGGAAAGTTAAGTAGGGGATGCACTCACTCATTAGTGGACTCTAAACAAAAAAAGCAAAAATCAAAGCATGTCCACGCTGCAAACCACAAACACTGAACAATTTGGGATCTGAAACACCTTGAACTGGCACCTTGTATCCCACTCCCTCCAGAGGAACACCTGATCCAGTCTTGATGTTGGGATGAGGAAAGCAAATCTGCCAGGAGTGGATGCTGAATTAAGCTTCATTGGGACCTTGGGACCTCCTGTCCTTGCTGGGGAGGAGATAAAGTGATGTGGAGAAGAAAGAGTGACTGGAAGGGGCAGGAGGGCCAAGGAGCTTGAACAAGGATATAAACAGATAAAAAATATGATTTCATTTATAAAAAATAAAAAATGAGGTTTAAAAATAAGGAATTGTGTTAGTTGTACAAAAGGGGTGATTCTATTATGATATTTTCACACATACAGTTTCTTTTTAAACAATACTTTCAGTTTGTACTGCTGAGTGCAAGACTTCAGATATAGAGAACCAACTGTAATTTTAGAACACTAATACTCAAAGTCTAGTAGCAACAAACTGGACCTAATCTCCCAAACTTTCTTTAGACTTTGTCTTCTCTAGTCCCTTGTTCACCCAGTTGCCTTTGGTTTGGGGTTATCTTCAACAGTCATCTTGCAAGGCCAAATGTTCCTCATTTCATAATCATAGAGGACATAGTGTCAGGGCAGCTCCGAAGCATCAGTTTGTCTTTCTATCATTAACTCTCCTTACATTTCTCCCACCTTGGAAGCGGTCTTTCTTTTCTTTCAACTCTGGCAGTGGTTTATATTTCTTCAGACAATTTCTACTTTACTTTCACAAATCTACTGATATATTACTGTAGATCTATAGTGAAAGGCCATAAGAGTAACTCAATAAGCTTTGTAATAAATATAAAGTCAATATGGAAAGACCAGTACTTTAAAAATGTAGGGTAAGCTTACAAGGATGTTTTAATTCATATAATTATATATTACATTTGTATGTATAATATATAATACATAAAGGATACTGTGCAAAGTGTAAATCTTACCTTCATATTTATAATTGTTTAAATTACAAAAGGAGTACAACTAAAAGAAAATATTTAATCTCTAGTATTTTATTATAGCAAAACTACATGATCTTTAAAAAATATTTGCAAAACCTTTTCTGTCATCGTCAAGCACTTTTCCCACCATTACTAGCTGTACATAGAGAGGTGAATATATTACAGATGCCTCGCTTCTCTTCCATTTTTTTAAGAAAGTAAAGTACCTTTGTGGCTGAGAGAAGTGAAGGAATCAGGCAAAGTCTTGTTTTCAAAGTATTCAAAGTTTGTATCACCACAGAACATATGTGGAGAGGCTACTATCCATCATCTCTTCTTCCACCTCAGGATTTCTAGAATATCTGGGAAAGGAACCTCTGAAAACTAGGCCTTTCTCAGTCTACACAGCCTACTGGGCTGAGAAGGGATTTCGGAGCATAAACTACGTAGCACTGTTCCTAGCTGGTGGCCCCATTATCCGGTACTTGTCACCACAGTGGCCCATCCTGGCACTAAAGAGGAGATAAGGCCAAGGAAAGATTATATGGCCAGGTTGCATTTGCCCTTTCTGAAATGAGACCCTATCTTATGAAAAGTGGTCAAAGTTTGCAGAAAAATATTCTTCCTGGCACAACTACGTTGAGCCCTGTTACTTATCTCTCACCTCAAAAGGGACAAGAAACAATTTACTCAGGAGCACAATGAGTCACCATGCCCCAGTATACAGAATCAGAGTACTTACATTTACACGTTCCAATATGGCAGCAGTTTTAAGAGTTTTACAGTAACAACAATGACAGTCACAAATCAAGACTCTTTTTCTCAAATACATTGGTGGAGGCACCAGATGCACGGGTTACAGCAAAGTGGGTATCTCTTTTAAAGGCTTTTAGACACTACTTGAATAATTCTTACCTTTTTGGTTGATGAACTATATAGTCTATTAAATTAACAATTCCAAAGGAGTGTATTTGTTAGAAAGATGTTGATCACACACAAAGATAAACAATTGTGACTATTAAGAGGGCTTAGACAAATTGTAACCAGACTCTTGACCTGCTGTATTACTGTTCCCTATCACTGAAGATCTGACAGTAATTCCACCTTTAAAGGTCCAGTAGAAGCTGAGGTTCTTCCCAACTGCTGTTGTCCTAATCCAGCCCATTTTGTCCCTTACTCAACTTGAACTCTTCATTGCCTTTCAGTAAGACGGAAATGAGACAGTCATTCTAAATTCTAACTATTCTTATGATAGGCTTTTCTTTTAGAAACAACGTAGAGTTTGATCTGAATTTTCAAAATATGCCTTTCTCAGAAGGCCATCTCTGCAGCCATCAAATCAACAATGCTAATTACAATGTGCAACGTAGCATGTGTTAATTGTCTTATTGTAGCACTTTCAATACAGCAGATTAAGAATTATTTCTGTCTTGGTGGCTATGTTTCATTTTCAGCAATACTTTAAAACTGATTTCCTGGCCAGGCCTTAATTTCCTCTTCTGTGCTCTTACTGTCCTTCACATCCCTGTCCTTACAGGGATTAAATGAGATGAAGAAAGATCGAAGCAGAGCACAACGTAGGCACGAGGTGACAATTAAGGGAATCATAGCCAGAAGCGACAACCAGGCATCAGAATGTAGTAGCAGCACATGTAGCTGCTCAAGCCTGGTCCTCTTTTACAATTTAGAATCTTCTTGAAAATCAAACACTCCAAAAAATAGAAATTCCCTATTTTACAAAAATAGAACAAAAAGGACAAAAATATGAATACATCAGTAGTCCTTTAAAAGAAAACACTTATCTGGAACTCACTATATCAACACTTAGAATCTGGATCTCAGAACACAAACAAGCTGGCCTGCCTGAGGCAAGTTTTCTACCATTAACAAGATGAGAGTGTCGTCACATTTCTTGCTGGAAGATAAATGCAGTCTTCTTTGATAATGTTTCATGTGTTATTGCAACTATATTTTCTGGTTTTGAATTTGCAAATGAAAGGCCTTGGTTTGTTCATGACTATTGCTCCAATTCCAGAATGGGCATATAACAGCCTACCAGATATATTTGTTGAACGAGATTTTGAATGCTTATGAAACTAAATATATTATTCTCCTTTGTTTATATATAATTACATATGTATACATATCTCTCTATATATACATATATACATACATGTATATTTATATTATATATCACTCTAGGTGTAGCTTACAAATCCAAAAATTTATGTAATTAATTTTCCAGGCTTTAAAGAGAATATTAAACAGAAGGGAAAATTGGATTATTATATTTTGACATAAACACATAAAAAAGTAATATGCTGACATCTACAGCATGTTGCATATTATTCTGTTATAAACATTACTATCTGATAATGTTTATGCTTGTGCTGATTAACTGTAAGCTTCCTAAAGAATTTTATTCAACTTTATCTGATCATACTCAAAAAATGAATAATTTATTATTATTAATTAATAATAATTCATAACAATTGGATAATGGATAGATAGATGGTGAGTTAATTAATAACTGATACTACTGAAAAAAATGCCAGAGTAGAATTTGAGACTTGAAAATGATCCATGGCCAGATTAGGTCTTCCAAAGTGTAAACATAAATTTCAAATGAGCCACATAAATACTAATACTGTTAAAAGGAATATGATAAAGTGCAACATGGCCAAACTTAAAATTCTTAATATCCAACCTGCAATCAAATATTATCAGGGGCTGGAGGAAATAGTTCATTAAACATACCCCCAAACAAGAGGAGAAAATGAGTAGCTGGAGATGTTTATACAGTATTTGTTGAAATGCTTTCCATTTCTTCCCCCAAAGTGGGATACAAACAAGTGGACAGTTTTAGGAATGGAAGGTAAAGTAACCGCAGTGAAGAGTCCTGGCAAGACAAAGAATGGATTGGCTTAGATGCTGCAGAAAATGGATGAACATGATGGAACTGTTAAAACAAACAAACAAACAAACAAACAAAGCTTAACAAAGAAAAGAAAATGATTTAAAAATAAAACTTAGAAAGAGTAAGAATAACACTCTCCAGCAGGATAATGTGAACAATCCAAGCCACACAAGCGACTAGAAGCCCAAAATGAGAGAGTAGAAAGGGATAAGACTTTAAGAGAATAATGTTCGTTCAAATGTAACGAGGGTTATAAACTCATATGTCCTTTGTTATGCATTATGCTATACAACAACAGTTGCATTTTGAGCTATAAAACATCAGGGGGCAGCAGGATGCCTCAGCAGGTAAAAGCACCAACCACCCTGCCTGATGACCTGAGCTCCATCCCTAAGACTCACAAGGTGCATGGAGAAGACTAATACCTACAAGCTGTCCTTCCACCTACCCACACCCGACGTGGTAATGCCTACTTATACTAAACATGTATGCATAGCAAATAAAGAGAGGGGAGATTTTATTTTCCATGTTTTACACATAAGGACACTGATTTCCAGAGATGTTAAGTGGTACTGTGCTCAACTCCACCAGAGTTGCACAAGGAACCAAACCTCAAATCCATAAGATCTAACTTCAACAGTCACACTTTCAATATTCATATCACATGTCTATTTACCATCTATGCAATGGACAAGTGCTCAAAACCCAGACAAGAGTCAGAAATGCCCCCTTGATGCAAACTGTAATTTTAAATACAAAGAAATTGACTGGGATGTTGTAAAGAATATCAATTGAGAGGTTATAAACATAGCTGCCAGTCCAGTGCTGGCCACACAATGTTTAAGGATATTGGTTTTGTTCCATATAAGAAGCCTCCATGTAACAGCCTTCATATAAGAAGCCACTTGTCAGCAGAGAAGGCAAGAATCCCTGGACTTCAGTGAGCAGGCCATCTAATCTGTGAGCCTTGGGTCACAGTGAGAGTGAGGGACCCTTTCACTAAATCAAAGGGAGACAATTCCTGAAGAATGACTGAATATTGATCTCTGGCCTCCACACATACATGAGGACATATGTGCACATACCCCTAGATATACAAACACTACAAATAATATCACTGATTTCTCATCATTCACGACCCAGAATGGTGTAAATACATGTGAGAAAATGCATAACCTAACTGGAATAAAAGATGAACAATATACTTACATTCAAATGATCTGTCACTGAGCCATGGACTAAATCAATAGGGAGATTGCATCTGTGGAAAATATGCATGTGGTATTTTCTGAAGTTTTATTTGAAATGAAATCAAGTGTACCCACAAACCCGAATTGTCAGAAATCTGAATCCCATTTGGGACTGGAGGGTTCTTGCTGACAACATGAAACCCTGTTTGTCCTTTGTCACATATGTGCTTCCCCTGCAAACTGCCAGTGACTTGTCAGAATTGATCAGGACGTCTTAGGTCATCTCTCAGTGACAGACTGGTCTGGACACAACAGTGTCCCATTTCTGGTTCTGTGTCACATACCGTATGAAAACTGATGTCCTATCACCCTGCTCTCAGGATGGATGGCTGCACACAATGTTGATGCTGGTTTTTTAATGTAAAAAAATCAGTAGGGTAAACTCAACACTTAACCATTTTAAACAATTGTTTAGTCTAACATTGCAGAGAAAATGGATGCTGTAAAATGATGTAGAATCCCTTCTCACTGTGTTATGAATAAACTGTCACACTCCTAGTTGAGAATTAAACCAATCTAGGAATAGAGATTTTGGTAAGTTACTCTGAGGCTCCGATGCTCTGAAGGTTTCCAGCCAGTGACTTAAGTCTGAAATTGTGATAGCATATTTGTTGAAATGTATTAGAAGCTAGAATTTGTGTTACATTTCAAAAACTTCTATTATTTAACATTCTGGGCATATTACTCCATTAGTACCTTCTCCTCCAGCTTCATAATTTCTACTGTCTCAGCCACCAGCAACTAACTGTGGTTTGAAAATACTGAAAACTTGTAGGAGTAATTAATGAATTTTAAAGTATATACTTTTCTAAGACACTTGATGAAATCTTACACCATGGCACCCAGCCCTCACTTCCACCTGGATCAGTAATCATCCCTTCATCCTGTGTGTCCATGCTGTACATTTTATTCTCCTGCTCATAATCATCTCAGTTCTTAGATAAACTGAGGGCCTACAATGCTTGTATTCAAGGACTCCTTCTTTGGTATCTTAATATTACTTCATGAAACTACTCACTCATCATCCCAGGGGCACTGTATCATTTCCAGAATGGTGGGTGTTACAATCAGATGTTATGCAAAAGATAGAGCACATTCAAATAACTTTCATTATAGTATATCATTACAGTGATACTATTTTGCTACTGTTACTATTTTTTCACTGTGCCTAATTCATGAATTAAACTTTATTGTAAATATGTATATACAAGATAAAATATAGTATATGAAATGTTCAGGACTACTTATAGTTTCATCATTTTATGGGTCTTGGAATATAGTCCCAACAGATGAAGAGAAACTATTGTGTTTGTTTATTTAAATTCTTATTTTATTTATGGATTGCATTTTTTCAATGTTGTAGGTTGAACCGAGCACTTTATACATGCCAGGTAAGCATTCTATTCCTGGGCTATATTGCTAGCCTCTCAAGTTTTTTAAATTTAATTAAAAAATTTGTAACATCTAGTACAATATAAATATGATATTAACACCAACTTGAGAAAAATAGCAATGTGAAATGTGCACATTCAATACCGACACAGTTCTACTAATCACCCCTCATCCTTCCCTTTCCATTGCTGTACCCTGCCTTCCCCAATGATTCTGTCTTCCTCTTTCTTAGTTCATGCATTCTATTGCCTAGCTCTTTCCTTACCTCCCCCCATTCCATCTCATGGGCCCCTTTCTAGTTTCCTAGCTTTGCCACACACTTGTTTGTATATGAGAAGAAAACAGGCATATTTGTCTTTCTGGGCCTGGGATACCTCCCTTAACACAGTATTTCTCAGTTCCATCTATTTTCTTGCAAATGTCATTCTTCTATTTTCCTTCACAACTAAATACAATTGTGCTGTGTATATGTACTCTTCTACCATTATCCAACCATCCGCTGGTGGACACTTGGGCTGATTTCGTGTGTTGCTATTGTGAATAGGTCAGTAATGAACATGGACAAATAATATCTAGTAGGACGTAGAATTCTTTGGGTATGTGCCCAGGAGTAGTAATATTGGCTCATTTGGTAGGTCTGTTGTTTGTTGTTTGAGAAGTCTCTACACTGATTTCCATAGTGGCTCAAATGATTTATACTCATAATAGAGGCTAAAGGTTCCACTTTCCCCACATTTTAAACAGCATTTCCTGTCATTTCTATTTTTAGCCTACAATATTAAATTAATATTATTGGAGGTGAAGAGATGACTTAGTTGTTAAGTGTACTTTCAGATTTTTCAGAGGATCCCAGTTTTATTTTCAGCCACCATATACAGTAATTCACTTCTGCCTATAACCTTATAATTCTATCTTCATGGGATTTGTACCTTCTTCCTGACTCTGGTGGGGCCCCTACACATGTGGTAGCCACATGCAATTAATTTACTTATTTTCAAATTTATTTTTTTAATTTATGTTTTTAAGTGGCGTGTGTGTGTGTGTTTGTGTATGTGTGTGTGTGTGTGTGTTTAGATATATGCATGTGAATGTTGGTGACTTAGAAGGCCTAAGGCATTGTATCACCTTGGAGCTGGAGTTACAGCTGATTATGGACAGCTGGACATCCATTCTGGGAACTGAACATGGATGCTCTGCAAGAGTGGTTCAAGCTCTTAACCCCTGAGCCATTTATCTAGCCTCAGTTTTTGGTAACTTTAAAAATTATCTGACATATATATTAGAGCCTATAAAATAACAGTAATTTTTCTGAGGAAAAAATAAAATATCGCTAACTGGAAATATGGGTTTAAACTATTCTATGTTGTTCAAAGGAATTTGAGGAGTACTATGATGTTACTATTGAGCAGTGTATATAATTCTGCAACCGGATTAACTTAATAGTTTAGAATGTTGTACTAACTACTCAACTTGCTACCTCTGCATTTGTGAGAGACACAAAGATACACTTAAGTAACAGAGCCCAATTGAATAGCCCTCCAAGTCATATTTGCTTCTTTTACCTTTAAGAAATCTACAAGTATGAAATAATACATCAGTGACTCACAAGTCTATCAATTCCATAGGGACTCACATCTCAAAGAATCTTACTCTTTAGAATAAAGAACTTAGAAAGTTCTGGTAAATCATTGCAATGCTGTAACATGATGGGGCATTATTAACCAAATCATTGTAAGAGTACTGCAGACTTAGAAAGCAACTAATCTTAATAGGTATTAGTGTAAATTACTATACAGACAAAACATTTTCATGCTTTCTGCCATGACCATGTAAGAGCATTAAAGACATGACTCAGGTCATTTATATATAGAATATGTCAGTATTTTAAAATATAGAATTTCAAAAGTCTAAATAAATTTTAAATCACTGTCTTAAGTTTTTATGCTTTATCCATATGATACATGGCTTTACATATGTGAAACAGATCTCTTATACCACAACAGAATGAAGACTGCTTATTTTTTTTTACTGCTGTAAATTCAAAGTGAGAGGTATTATCAGCATGTTTATTCATCATGGGTCCAAGTGTGAGGTATCTTAATGATGTTTCAGGGTCCCTCAAGAGTCCTCTTTCGGTTCGAATGTTTAGATGCTCACAAATTAACATTGGTTGCCTTTACAATAAAAACCCACTGCTGGGACAAATGTGGGGCTCCCTTATCTACATCTTTCCAGGCTTAGTCATGAAATCAATCATGATCCTCTGCACATGTGAGTCTACCCAACAGTCATTATTAATTTGAAAGTCTGATAAGACTTTCTGAAAATAGAAGGTGCATTGTAGGCATTCAAGAGAAAATGGCATTGTAGACTGTCTAAAGAAGCAAAATGTTAGCTGAGGGCTGCATTTGCATTTATGTCAGCAGTGAAAGTAGATTTCCATTAGAGTAGCTAAAAAAACAGAATATAAGGGAGAGAGACTGTTTCTGTAGTAAGGTGATTGATTATGGGGTAAGGTTACCTCTGCAGGATGACCTACCAAAGTTGGACATAGTTGCTACAACAACCATGATTTAAATTGACATGGTGTATAACAACTTCTAAACTGCTACAGTATTATTAAGAGTAATTAATATTTAATAGCATTCATTGTATCCAAATTAAATTAGATGGGATTTTAAAGAGTAAAAAAATAAAAACCATTAGAAAGTATGTGAATATCATTTGGGTAAAAAAAAAATATTTCACTTATAAAACCTGAGGTGGTTCTGTGGAATGAACTGCTCCTAAAATCTCTTTCTCCTTTCCAAACATTCAAGTATTGACTACTTAAAACACATCAAACTGTTAATTTTAAAAGGGGTATCATTAAGAACCCCAGAACACAAAGCACAAACCACTTCTTTCTGGAGCCGCCTTTTGTGTTAAATCAGTAAAGAGCATGGCAGATTCCCATGGCATTAATTGCCTGTCAAGATATTTACAGTGCTTATTTCCAAATTAAAAACAAAAAATTCAGAATTATATAAACTACACTGAGTTTATCCAGTGAGACAGATTGTTACATGTCTGAGTGACTTAGTTTATGTGACAGAGCTACATGCTGCCTTTGGGTTCACAAGTCCTTCAAAACCAAAGATCCATGCTAATGGAAACCTTTCAGCATAAAGCACCCAACAATCAGAGTTAACATTTTATTTATTAGCTTTGACCATCTACTTCTGTTATCAACCATACGGGCCCACACACTTCATCAACTCCTGACAATAGCTGCAAGCTTAGACAATCTGTCTTGCGTCTTCATCGGGTATGACTTCAATGGAACAGCCTCGATTAAAGAGCAACCCACGCATAAAATGGAAACTCATTAAAATAAACTTTCTCAAAGGGGAAACTTCGGTTCCAATTGAACCACACTGTTTTTATTTCAAAGATGAAAGGCCCATTACCCAGCCATACATTCATGTGTTCTTGGCCTCACTGTTTTCTCTTTGAGGACCTTAGCTCTGGTGCCTTCCCATGTCTTTTTGAAGGCTTTAGAAACATAATAGGAATTCAGCCCTTATTGAACCTGATTGGAACATAGTATCTGTGAACCTCTTAATAATACTTCAGACTTTTATGGTTTAATTTGCAATGGTGTCCCTTTTGTCTGCCTCACTTGCCTTTAATCTAAGGAACAATACATCCGCTTTACATTTATTTGAAGAAAAGCACTGAATAGCTAAGGATTTTTTAACGTGCTCATTAGAAATAGTGATTATTAAAAACACACAGGTATATTCATTTACATAAGAGAATACAAGGCTGACTAAGCAAAGAATGATGTCAAAGGTACTTATTGTCAGTTGTTTACAGGAAAATTGACTTACATCATTGAGTCTAAAAACTTCACCTTGAACTTAACTGGAAGGGCAATATCAGTGAAAGGAAAAACTCATTAAATTTTAGAAAAAATGTTGGGAGACTAGGAAAAATCTGTGCTCTGGGAAAATACCAGCTAACCTATAAAAAGTAATATAAATAGCATTAGATGAAGCAAATAATAATATTTTAGGCTTTGATTTTATATGAATGATCATTAAGTGAAATGATCCGCAATTATGGCTACTTAGACCATAGAATATTCAGAGAAAATTTTAATATTCAAAGCAAGACAAAAACATCCCTGCAATGGCTGTGTATACAAGCCATCAAAATGGAGTTAAGCTCTTTAAGATGGGTTATGTTATTATATACCTTTAATGCAAATATCTCTGTCTGAGGCCCACATGTTTATCATGTGCAGATTTTAAAAGACATTAGTTGAACAAATATCAAAATCTTGCATTGGAATTCTTTAAAATATGTAATTATAAAAGTATATGTAAATGTACTTTGAGTTTTACAATAATTAATAGCAAGTACAATGGTCTCTGTGTAATGAAAAGACTTCATAAATTTTCTGAGTTTACTGAAAGCTTCTCAATTATGTTTTGAATTGAATTTATTTGTAGATGACTTTCAAGGGTTATTTTTCTTCATGCAAAAACTGAATCTAAATAAAACATTCTTGCAGTAAACAAAATCAATTATTTAAAAACGAAATTGAAGAACAAAATGAAAGTCATTACAAAATCAGACATAATTACACATGACAGGCAATAGGAACTCCTGATCCTTACCTAATTGCTATCAATAAAATCAAACTCAACTTTTCCTCTTTATTTTTGTCTCACTCTTTGAGGGAGTCTATCAATCTTTTGAGATACATTTGAAAGTTGACAAACCTAAAAGCAACTAAAGAATAAAAACCCATCATCATTTACAATGAGGATCCCTGCCACTCATCAAGTTATACAACAGCTCAGCACAGCTCAAGACCAGCTCTCACTGTCAGGAGTGTTCAGCAGATTCTTGGCTTCACCTACAGAGAGTTTTCCCCACTTCTTTGTCCAAATTCCTTAATTTCTATATCTTATTTGATATTGGTTTGGTCTTGGCAGACCTTTTACTTAAGGGATCCAAATGTATAAATGTGAAAAATAAAATAAGAATCAGAGAAAGTTAAGAAATGTCTCTAGCATTTTAAGTAAAATCAATGTAACAAGTAGGACAAGTAGGTGGAAAACAATGAAAAGATTAAAATGTGTGGTACAGTGCTTAGCTTATTTTCAGTCTTGGGATCCCAGCACTCAAAAGGCAGAGACAGAAGACTGTTCTTAGTTCTAGGCCAGCCTGAACCACATAGGAATTCCAGGTCTACCTGCATGTCGGAGCTTGACTCAATAAACACACACCCGAAAAATATTCTAATCCGTAATACCAACAAAGAACTTCTGCAGTAATGAGTTGTTTTCTGATGGAAATGTACAGTTTTTAAAAGGTTTACTATTTATATCTATGCAACATAATATAACATGCAAAACAATATTCCATACAAATGAAAATACTTTCAAATGCAGATTAACACATATTAAAGTGATTGAAATAATATTATAACCATATGATTCAAAATGACACATAATTATACGTACATACAGCATTATCAAGTACAAATGTTTTCATTAATATTTCATTCACCCAAGTCCACAGAACCTATTCTACCTAGAATAATGATTTATAAAAGTATGATTATTGTTCATTGGAGGCCGTACACTTTTAAAATGTTAATTTAGGAATTTCACATTAATTGCAAACCATTAATAAGTTTAGAAAATAACATAATGGTGGCATAAGTGATTTTCTTGTGCTAGAAGTTTAAGCCATGGACACTCAGAAACTATAATGAATTTATCACTTAATAAGCTTAACCAAAGTTGCTGTACAGAATCCACTGGTTTAAGATAATCAGTGTCAGTTCTGTTGCTGCACCTGAAGGCCCCTCTTCACGGTAAGCAGTTTTGCTGGTGTATAATTACAGTGGGAAAAGCATGCTAGAAGCCTCGGCAATTTTAAGCCACATTTGTAAGATGGAAATAAGAGAAGACAAAACCCAGCACTCAAAAGACAGAGACAGAAGAGAACTTTCTCACTAGAGAACTTTCCCCAGTCACCAGTGCAGTTATGAATATTAACCACAGAAATCATTCAAATAAGCTCTAATGTAAATCACATTCATGTAGAATAAATTTCAATGGAGCATCAGATGCCAAACATTTTTCTACATTCACATATAAAGCATTATGTTCTAAAAAAAGAACACCTAACATAATTATACTATTATTACTTTGGTGTTGAATTATATCGGCAAAATGTGATAAAACAGAGGTTTTCTCTGCCCATGACATGGAGAGGGTTGTGAGGGACATTCATGACTTTTACTTGCTCACCCAGAAAAATGGGATGAATTTAGCAGCAGTACACAGGCTTAAATACCTCATAGTGTAGAAGAGTTGGTTTTCTTGGGGGGTGCTTTTGGCCTTTTTCCCCTTTTTTTTTCCTTAATCCTCTCATTTGGTTTAGAAACATACGGCCCTGTTCACTTCATTTAAGCCTCACAATGACCAGAAGCCTGATCAATCTGTCTCGTGTCTTCTTGGGGTGAAACTGCAATTGAGCGGAAGCAACAGATGAACAAAGCCCACATTCAAATCTGTAGCTCATTAAAATAACGTTAAAATGGAGTAAAATCTCAATTGTAGCTGGCTTTTCCCCCTGCTAAACACATTCGATTAATAAACTATACAATCATTAACCCTGAATCAGTGTCTTTAAATTCAATAATTCTCTTCCTTTTAAAAATATGAATGTTGTAATAACTATTTGGAAATAGGTTTTGACCAGAGGAAGCATCTGTGCATCGTGCACCATCAAGACGATGAGATATAGAGATTCCGAAGAATTCATGGATCTTCTTACAGTTCAGGGAGGAACTGTGTTCTGGGTAGAATCAGGATCAGCCAGTGGAAATCAAACTGAATTTGAACAATGACAAATGTCAGAGCGTCTACAAAGAAAGGTCCAACTCAGGAAAAGTATGTAGTAAGTTCTCAAATGTCTGATGGATAAATGTTTTAAAATGTTAGTGAATTCTAAACAACCCAGTATTTTAGTGAGTATCTACCCAAATAAAGCTACTATCATTTTTTTCTACCTAATTCTGTAAATTCTAGTATGTATCTAATCCAGGTTTGAAATAGCTATAAAAACATTTGAACCAAAAATGAAAATTTGAAAGTTTAGATTTTAACTTGTACCTGTTTTCTCATGTTTGTTTATTTCCTATTTACAGTTTAGGATTGTTTGGTGTCTGGTTAGCTGGTTGGCTAACTTTTCCTTTTGCTGCTGTTTCACTCCATAACCCACTCTGGTCTTAAAGTCAGGACACGTGTGCCTTTGTCTTCTGAATACTGAGATTCTGAAAGCACCACCAACCCAGGCGGTGGTGGCACATGATTTCATTCCCAGCACTTTGGAGGCAGAGGCAGGCAGATCTCTGTGAGTTCCAAGGACAGCCAGGGATAAACAGAGAAGCCCTGCCTTAAAAAATAACAACAGAAAAGAGCATCCCCAAACCTGGCTGCTTTAATGTCCCCTAAATGCTGGGTACTTGCTAAAGCTTGGTCCCCAGCTTGTGCAGTTATTGGAAGGTGGTAGAACTTTTGGAGGTTAGACCTCTCGCATAGATTTTAGGTAACTAGGATTGTGGCTGGAAAGGAATAGTAGGAGCCCCCCACCCCCCGTGTGTGCCTGTGTTTAGATCTCTCTCCTTCCCCCCCATCCCTCCCTCTCTTCCTCTTTCCCTTCCAGTTCACCCCTTTCCCGTCCTTCCCTCTTGGCTGCTGTAGCATAATCTGTTTTTCTCTACACTATGATCCCATTCTTTCAGCACAGGCTCTAGCCAAGTGGTCATAAACCCTCAGAAACCATGTTCCAAGAAACTATTTTCCAAGAATTTTGTCATAGCCTTGGAAAAACATTAACTAAGAGTAGCTTTTGAGAAAGGCACAGTTACACAATTTCCTTAGGCAATCCAGAGATAGATATTAAAACAAAACAGGCATAGTCTTCAACCCTCTCAAACTTAACAAATCTCACATACACAAAACAATATGAAATCATATGGAACTGAAGACAGTTAAATTAGAATTGTTTCATGGAGATGTGAAAGAAAGGCCACAGCCATAAAAGAAAAGAAATAAAATCTGAAAAACAAACTAGAAAAAAAAAAGGTGTACCATCAAAAGTGTGAGGCTTACATACTACCAATCATCTGAAAAATTAGCCCCTAAAAGTTTTTAAAAGAAAATGCTAAGTAGACAGATTTCAAAAATGAAATATCAAAACACCTGTGCATATATGTGTGCACACATGTTTACTGTCTTTGTGTACTTGGAAAGACAGAGAGAGAGAGAGAAGGAGAGAGAGAGAGAGAGAGAGAGAGAGAGAGAGAGAGAGAGAGAGAGAGAGCGAGAGAGCGCCAAAGGCTTTAGTAGGATTATGCTGGTAATGTTATAAATATTTGTTCGGCCTATGGGTTTAATAAAAAGCTGATTGGCCAAAGGAAAACAGGAAGTATGGGTGGGGCTACCAGGCTAAGAAAACTCTGAGTACAGGAAGAACAGAGACAGATGCCAGAGAGCTACCACAGACAGGATGAGGAGACAGCAGCAGACTCAGAGGAAAGAAGCTGAAAAGCTGCTCTGAGAAAAGGTACTGAGCCGCATGGCTGAACAAGATGGGTTGAGTTCAGATGAAGGAGCTATAGTTAGTTATATGCCTAGGCCTAGGTCAATCAGCACAAAAAATAATATAAGCCTGTGTGTGATTATTTGAGGCAAAACGGGGCCGAGAGTGTGTGTGATTATTTGAGGCCGAGAGTGAGACTAAACCTTTGGTCCAGGCCCAGAAAGTCTGGCCAGAACCATTTACAACAAAAGGCCACACAACAAGGTGTTAATATTGAGCTTGGAAGGGAGATGACAGGAGGGCAGGAGCATGGGCTGATAATCAAAAGAGACATTTTCCCACCCGAAGACCTTTAATTAAAGTGTCATATTATTGTGTTATCTCTGAATTTTTCAACAAATAGTTTATATTTACATCGAGAAACTAAAACCATATTTATTATTATATTAACAAATAAAAACATTTATTTCATAAATAAAAAAGACAAGATGGCTGACAACTGAGTCTAATTAGAGGCTTCCTTAGCTGTGTGTAGCTTTGTAGATCAATCCTCATCTCTTTGTGTGTCCTTGGTAATTTCTGAGACCTATCTGAATTTCTTTTAGTATCTGAGAATAAAATAAAATGATGCATTTAGAGAACTAGAGGACAGAGTAGTGACAATAACCCTCAGAACATCAACACCCCTGATGATCTCCCCAGTCTCTCTCTCTCTCTCTCTCTCTCTCTCTCTCTCACACACACACACACACACACACACAAAACTTCTGGTGAGACACAGGAAGTGGGACATGCACAGAGGAAAATCAGTGAAAGGGAGAAGACATGAAAGGCTTCTTCAGTGTTTTCTTGATTTTGAGACTGACAGAAATGGCAGGGATCCCTTGGTGCACATAGTGTTAGAACAAAATGTTAGGCTGATTCAAAACCTGAGATCCAATGGGATGCATGGGATCCCAGCTCCATTGTTAGCCAGGAAAGTAGCCCATGCTCCCATCCACAGGCACAGTGCATGTGTGCAGCCTGAAACCACCACAGCCCTAGTATAAGCAGGTTTGACATACCTAAGCAGTCACAGAAGAAGCAGAAGGCATGCGTTGTGGGTATCAGGACCCCTGTGTGAATCTGAGTGACACATTTTAATTAAATTGGCCCACTGGAGTTTAATTAAGGTGTACTCTTCTTGACGAGAAACAAACAGAAAATGGGCCCCTTTTTTGGAACAAGCACAAACACCTAAGCTAAGAATTCTTTGCTCTCAACTCCCTGAGAGTTAGAAGAACTTGAGAACCATTTTCCCCAAATGTTTCTTCTTTGTACTCAGAAAATTGCTTCAGGGATAATTGTAAATTACCTGAAGTCTAGCTTCATGAAGTTATGTGCTTCTAAGAAACTAGAGTCTGAATATGAGCCTTGCAGTAGAATCAAAAAGCCATTCATCTTAGTTCAATGTGTTAGAAGTCAGCAACTATGAGCCTAGTCTCCCATATCTGACCCTCTGTGGATACCCAGGACTTTGGAGAATACCAAGCATATGTACATGTCAAACAAGATGAATGCTTTTTTTTTCTATGACTATATCCCAAAGATGAATAATTATTGATAATAGAGTAGCAAAATTCTAATACTACATTGTAATGATAGTGGACCCAGAACAGTACTACCTAGAATTGTGTAATCTAAACCTTTAAATTTATCTCTGGAATTTTCCACTTAATGTTTTTAGACCAGACTTGCTCACAGGTAATCCAAAGTGCAGAAACAAAACCTATGAGGTGAGAATATGGTATAGATACAAGTTCTAAAATGTACTGCAAATATTTTTTAAAGATCAAGTTTCATGTGCTCTAGGTTAGCAAGAAATTTGTATGTATTCCAGGATGACCTTAACCTTCTGATCCCTTTATCTCCACCTCACAAGTGCTAAGATTACAGGCATGTGGCACCACCCCCACATTAATGGTGCTGGGGAATCAAACCAAGGACTTTGTGTATGCTAGGCGAGAACTCTTCCAACTGAGCCACATTCCCAGTCTTGGGCTTCTGTGTTTTGAGCTTGTCATTGAGCAAGTCAAATTCTTAACATTAGCTCCCTGATCTATAAAGATGGTTATGACCTGCAATTAGATTATGATAAAAACTAAATGGGAGGATGACTATTGTAACCCAGTGTGAACTGTGGGTGACCATAGGGAGTCCTCATAGTACTCAGGTTACAAAGGCAAACATTTAAAGCAGTTTTCTGTTGGAAAGACATTATACAGAAATCAGTAAGGCACTTAGGCTCTAGAATCATACAGACATAACCCTGCTTACTGATCCCATCACTTATGAATAGCACCAAATACTTCTTGTCTCAATATTTGCATAATACAATAATTTACTGTTTGTTTTCTATTTCCAAACAATATAATTTTGAGCATCTATTGATTTTTTGATATTTCTTTGAAATTATTTGTTCCTCACTTGATTCTTTAAATCTATATGTAGCCAAAGAACACATTTTTCTGATAATTCTCATGAGCTATATAGTGAAATATATACATTATTCAAAATAGAAAATAACAGAGAGAACTTCAGTGCCTGTAAAGAATATTTGTATGAAGATTTCAGCCCCACATGACTACATTCGCCTCACTACATAATTTTTTGAAACTGAAAAGGGCTACAGATTACAAGGGGGAAATCTTTAAGCAAAGGTCATGCTTATATGGGAAGTCAAACTAGTATACCAATAAGAGTAATCTAGTTAGATTCAAAGTTTTAAAACCAGTACTAGAGGTTTGTGGCTAAAGTAAAGTGGTTTTTCAGTTCTGACATATTTCCAAAGAGATCTCACATTACAAAGTAGAGAACTGAGCAAAGAAGATAACTCTTCAGCCACACCCTGATTCCAATCATGAAGAATGTTGGTTAATATAAAAACAATATGAGTATTCAGCCACATGCTGCAGCAGGAACATTGAAATCACCCATTTCTTCTTTTTCATTAGTTCTTCATAATTTCATTCACCACAAAGCAGAAGATGCACTTCCCTCTCCTCTATTGTGCTAGGTCTTGGATTTAGCATGCGACACTTGCTGTAGACATACTATTCTGTTAATGAGCATGCATAAGTCGGCATCTCCCACAAAACTCACTCAGCATACAAAAGGATATATAATTTTTATAATGCCATGAAGAATTAAATACAGCCCATTGAGTTTTCTATGGGAATATTAGAAGAGTTTAATTATCAGCCACTTCTGTATCTCCAAGAACTAGGTTGGTACATTTTCACATTTAAGTTCTTTATATCATACAACAAAATGCCCAGGTACATTGTTAGTAAATCTAAGATGAATGCACCAGTCTTTTCCCTTTGATGATCTCAGTGCTCAGGCTGCAGATCTTTTCAGAAGAAGATCTTGGGATACCTCAGCCACTTGGTTTCAGGCCATGAACAATTATCAAATAATCCTTTCCTGAGCTCTGTCTAAACTTTTCTTCAATTGGCATAATCTATAAGGTATAAATTATATTTTTACTAATTACTATGAAAATGTTTTCGAAAATATACTCAAATTTTAAGTTATTATACTTGTTGAGTAGAAAAAAAGTATAAATGGAATGTTCCATGAAGGAGGCAGCATGAACTAAATGTACAGTAAAGGTTAGCTGCTGTGCATGCTGGAATTATCATTGTATTTATTAAAAGATCAAAAAAATCATCACACCTTTCTCTGAAATACTCAGATATATAACTGAAACTTAATTTGAAAATGTTCAGGTAATTCCTTGCATTTTACATATCTTGTGGTATAATTATGTTGTTAAAAACTTTTCACATAAAGAAAGGCTGCTCAATAATAGTTAGAGGTCCAGGAAATAAAAGTTTGCCACAAAATAAAGAAAAGCTGAAAAACAACCTGAACCAGGGACCTGAGATGCCTACTCAGCTCTGGAGTAGAGCACTGTCTGCCCAGAACATGACTGGGAAATAAGCAGTGGGTGATCAATTGAGTCCCTTGATCCTGGAGACACAGCATAGAAGAAAAGAGACTCAGCATCGGCAGGGAACACAGTCTGCACAGAACACAGCAGCTATAATAGCAACAGGGGAACAACCAAGTTCCTGGGTATATAGCTGAGAGGTGAGAGGTCAAAAGGTGATGACTGGCGTCATAGCACTACAACCTCACAAGAACAGCTGACCCTCTTAGCACATAGCTGATTAAGAGCCCTCAAACCAACAATTCACTAAGAGCTGACCAAGAACTAACCAAGAGTGAATTGGGGAAACAATGGGCAGATGTCAGTGCAAGAATGAATACAACAATATAAAGATCAAGAAGACACCACCAAAAGAAGCAAGTGGTTCTATAGCTTTAAGACCAGAACATAACATTGAAGAGGGATAAGAAGGAAATGACCTTAAAAACAGCTTTATGAAACTAATAGAAGTCTCATAAGAGGATATAAAAAAACTCCCTTAAAGAAATAGAAGAAAATACAAACAGAAAATTAGAAGAGAAAGCCCTTAAAGAAAATAAAGAAAACCAAGAAAAAGAAAACAAATAGGTGAAAGAAATTTTCCAAGAATTAAAAGCTGAAATAGAATCAATAAAGAAGACACAAACCAAGACAAAACTAGAAATAGAAAATCTGAAAAAAAAATGACACGGAACCACAAATTCAAGCATAACCAACTGAATCCAAAAGATGGAGGAGAGACTCTCTGGAGTGGAAGACTCAACAGTGGTAATAGATACATCAGTTAAAGAAAACACTAAAACCAAAAAAATCATAACACAGATTGTTCAGAAATTTGAGAAAGCATAAAAAGACCAAACCTAAGAATAGTTGGAATTGAAGAAGGCAGCTCAAAGGCAGAGAAAATGTTTTCAACAAAATAATAGAAGAAAACTTCTTGAATCTAAAGAAGGAAATACCTATAAGATACAGGAAGCCTACAGAACACCAAATAGATGAGACCCACAAAATATCTGCTCGCTATATAATAATAAAGCTACTAAACCTACAGAACAAAGAAAAAAATGCTAAGAGCTACAAAGGAAAAAAGTCATATCATCTATAAAGGCAGACCCATCAGAGTAAGGAAATGTAGCAAATAACATAGTTTTAATTCTCTTAACAGTAATGATCACATATGTATTTGTACAAGAAACAAACAGTATGCTTCATCACTAGATCTTATTTTCTCTTGTGAGTGCTGCTACACAACAAAAGCAGACTGAGATGAGCAATTTGTAAAGAACAGAAGTATATTTCACCATAGCTAAGGCAAGTGGGAGATCTGAAATCAGGGCTGTATAAAGTTTGGTTGTATAATGAAGTCCCAGGTTCTGCTTCCTAGAGAACCTTGTATGTTTGAATGTTACATATTTATGGTTGGAAAGGACAGAGAAGTAAAAGGGCAAGAAAGGTCTAGTTAGGTACTCATGGCCTTTCAGTAAGCCATTAACCCACTCTAGAGGCAAAGATAATTATTGTGACAATCACCTCTCAATGGACACTTATGTATAGTGTACCAAGAATTAAGTTACAACATGAATTCTAGAAGAGACACAGTATTTACATCTTTACAGAGTCCCAGTGCCTATACTCAACATTCAATACAAATTAATTCAATTAAAATGTATATTTATATATAATTTTATATATAATCATGACAGGACTGTTCAGAGCATTTCTACAACATACTATTGACTTATTGTGTAAGCACATCATCTTATTTTATTTTTAAATAGATTTTTATTTTCTGAAATTACAATTTCCTCTCTTGAAACTCTCCCATGCACCCCTCACCTTGCTGCCTTTCAAATTCATGACTTCTTTTTCTGCAGCTGTTGCCACATGTGAGTGCATATTCCTAAATATATAAATATAACATGATCAGTCTGTAGAATATTATACATATGCATATATACTTTTTCAAGGATGACCATTTGGTATTGACTAACCAGTTGGCATGCTATTCCCTAGGGAAGACTGCTTCTCCCACTTTTAGTGTTTCTTAGTTGCCTGTAGTTGTCTGTAGTTGAGAAATTTCGGGTGTTCCCTCATCCACCTTAGCATGTCCATTGGTGCCATCCCCGTTCAGCTCATCTTTAGAGAACCATGGTGGAGTGATTTCATGGGTACAGTTTCTCTTATACTTATAGGGACTGTATACTTGCAGAAAACTCCCTATGCTTCTGGTTTTTGGACACTTTCCCCTCCTTCTTCACTACAGAAAAGCATGGATTGTTGTCATGGCAAGTTTTATCTTATATAATCATAGATTGTCCAATCATGACATTGATCATTATTATAACTTAACTTTATTTTCTACAAAGAAAAAGACAGAAATATTTTAGGACAAGAGATTCTTTAAACTAGTCTCTCTAAACTTGCCAGTAAATTGCTGATTTGTAAATCTTACATGTTTCCTTACATGTTATATTGAGGAAACAATACAAAAAACATATGTATTTATATTTGAAGAGGAAGAGGGTCCATGTGTGGTGATATGTTGTATATGCTCTAACAAATAAAGCTTGCCTGAAGATCAGAGGGCAAAGCCAGACACTAGTTAGCCATAGGTGCTAGGCAGTGGTGGCACAGACCTTTAATCCCAGGATTTGGAAGGTTGAGACAGTGTCAAGATGAAGAGAGGAATATATGTCAGGAGAAGACAGGAGCTCAGTTTTTTTGGTTTGAGGATTCCATAGAGGTAAGAAGACTCTCTAGTAGAAGTGGCTGGCTTCTCTAATCTTTCAATATTTACCTTGAGATCTGGCTCCAGTTTTTTACTAACACCAATTAAGATTTTTGCTGTATCTATGTATCACTTGGCTGGCCTGGTGCTCATTATGTAAACCAGACTAAATTTAACTCACAGAGATATGCTTGCTTCTGCTTTCCTGAGTACCTGGGATTAAAGTTTTGTGCCACCATGCCTCATTTACATATTTATTTTTAAAGTAATAAACTTTACTGTAAGGAACTAGAATATTCAATCCCCCAATACTCATATTTGGCAAAAGTCTTATTTTAAATTGATTACTTTGAAAATCTAAAGAAAATTTATAATAAAAAATATTAATTACCAGGGAGTTAGAAGAACAGTTAAAAATTTATACATAAAACAAGTAGAAGAAATCATTTATAACAGAAATAAATCAAATTTAAAATGAGATAACAATAAGTAAAACACTGATATGTTAGAAATACTAACAAATTTGATATGCCTTTCCAAGATAAGAACATGAGAATTAAAATTTACACATCTTAGGAAACTTTATCTATGTAAAAAGAGAAAAGAACTCACCAATCTATGAACAGTGGATTCTATGAAAAATGATGCAGAAATATTATGAATCCACACAATGTTCTAGATTATACTTATCCTTGCTTACCACTCTAAAGGTAGTGTGATGTGGGAAAATGGAGCCTAAAAATGAGGCAGACTAAAGTCTCATGTAATAACCCCACTTTATACAGAGCATCAGAGGTTTAAGAGTCATAGGCATGAAGTTACAATCACAAAGACAAGCCACACATGTCAAAAACATGTTTTTCCATTAAGACTTATAAATAAATTGCAATAGCCAGTTAAGTAATCTAAATTGAACGCAGTCCTTCCCTCTACACCTGGCAGGAACACAAAAGCATATTCCAATAACATTTATGTGTTTTTGAAGAAACTGGGGTCACAAGACCAATGTCCTGTATTCTTAGTTTTCTGACAAACACATTTATATTCTTGGACTGTGCTCTGACAATTATTATTGTGCACATGTGTTGTGATGTGTGCATGTGCATATGTGTTGTGATGTGTGCATGTATGTTGGTGCACATGCCAGAGGACATATCTGGAGGTCAGAGGACAATTGTGGGGTCAGCTCCCTTCGTCTACCTTTGTGTGTGTCCCTGGAATTGAACTCATGTCATAGGGTTTAGGGGAAAGTGTTATTACCCACTGAATCACTTTGCTGGCAACCACATCCCCAGAAATTTGATAATTTACATGAAATAGATTAATAACAATAAGTTCAAATGTGATGGGTAAATGTCTCAGTAAGAACATTTGCTGTGAAAGCATGAGGACCTAACTTCAAACCCATAGTACTCAACTAAAAACCTTGGTGTAGCCACATACATGCTGGTAAATCCATTTGCTGCTATAGGTAGTAACAGGAGGTTCATTGGTACTTCCTAATTGTCATCCTTGTTCCAGGTTTAGTGAGAGACCATCTTGAAGTAATAAGGCCAAAAGCGTTAGAGCAAGCAGGACCACCAGTGTCCTTCTCTAGCCTCTGAACTCAGATGAATGTGCATACACATATACATACATGGTTATGCATTATACACATCTCTGATGGCTATTTTTCATAATGATGGAAGGTGATATTAAGGCTGTCTGGGGAGAAAAAGCATCAGCAATTTTGCCTATTTATAAGGGCTATAAGCTATGCACTTATTTGTAAAATAATAATGTGACCATTATGGGTATAAACAACCACTCCCTGTTTGAATTCAAGGCTCACTCAATGAGAAATTATTCATGCATGGCACTATAATCCTGGGCAAAAACATATGATTGGGGATGTCATAGGTCTTAGTAGGAGAACTTGGTAGTGTTGTTAAGCTAAATTGCCATAGGATCAAACTGCCTTATACAGATTTATAATTCTACTCATAGACAAATGCTATTCTCAACTTTAACAAAAAAGGCCTTTCTCTTAGTGAAAAACAGCGAATTCAGAGACTCATGGCTGCTCCAGAAGCAGATAATTAGTGAGAACTGAATGTTCATTCCTCAATAGGACATTTAAAACACTTTCTCTAAGGCTCAAAGAATATCATGAAATACAGGAATAAGGAAAGATATGCACAGGTGTAAGCAAGAAATAAATGATTGGGAGAAATTCCTAGGAATGATCCAACCGTTGCAATAATGAACTCATAGAAGCTGTAGTTACCTGTACTGAACCTGTACAAGACCATTCTTATGTCCATGGCTCATGGGGCCCTAGACCCCTTGCGGAACTATTGGCTACCCATAGATAGACTTGGGTAGAGAATGAATCACTTTCAAACTTACTAGTGATCCCAGGACACTCTAATGGATACTTCCAAATCCATGGTCAACTATATGGCCCTGTTATTGTGTGCATATATGTTTACATATATACATATATATTGCTAAATAAAGCTTGCTTGGTCTGTATGATGTTATTTGTATGTATGTTTCCAGGGCTATTTGGCAACACAACCAATTGGTGTGCTCTTCTCTGGGGAAGACCACCTCTCTCCAGGTCTCAGCTTTCCTAGGTTACCTATATTTCTTTGTGGAGGACTCACAGATTATGGTGTTTAGAAGATAATGGAATCTTCAAGATATGGGCCTTGCTGGAGGAAGTTGGGTCATTGGAAGCAAAGGGTATATTGAGATGTAAGACCTTTCTTCCTGCTCTCTGAGCCCAACTGCCCTAATGTGTGCAGCTTTGCTCCTCTATGTGATCCCTGACATATGTTCTACATCACCAATGTATAAGTACTTTCCTCATTTTGATGACTAGCCACTCTCTGAATCACATAACTAAGCATGTATATACATATATACATGTGCATATTTGCATATGAGTAAGCAACATAGCCTTTGACTATATATAATTTAAAGTAGAAAGTTATTTCCTTCATACAAATAAGTTAAGCTTCAGTTATTAAGTTTCTAAATCATTTTAATAGTCTAATAGTCTGACTTGTTTGCTTTAGATTTGTAAACTTTCTGTCAACACTTAAAGAAATATGAACAGTTCACTATGCTAAAAAAAATCAATAACTAAACTTTCCCAATAAATTAACTCAGAAAAAATTACCCAAAATGAGCCACTGATATGTAATGTTAACTCCAATTAACAAAGTTATGTGTTGCCTTTCCTGTTAGCTGGGTTCTCTCTATATACTTTCTTTTGTTTTTTTTTAAAAAAACAGGTTCTTATAATCCAGCCCAGAGTACAATAGTCTCTTTCTCAGACTCTGCCACACACTGGGATCACAGGGGCACTGAGGTAACTGTATTCAAACAAAGAAATGCAGGCAGCTAATTAAACTGGGGCTCAGAAATAATTATGGAAGCCATGGAAATAAGCTAAACTAGATATCTTCTTTTAAAAGCACACAAATTAAAATCTTATCATGGTCTCTAAACACTTGACAGAAGCAGTAGGTCTCCTTCTGTTTGCAATCAGCCTTTTTATGCATACAACCAAAGCCTATGTATTGCCTCACTTTCACTCAGCTATATGAATCTTACTGTAAAATAAAACAAAATTCCATCCACAGCCAAATACCTCTACTTGATGAATTTTTCATTTTCAAAACTGCATCATGGAGGATTTGAAAATCTAAAAACAGTTGCAATTTTAGCAATGAAACTGTCTTAAACATTTTATTAGTACTCTATAGTTTAAACAATAAGTTGAAATAAAACAATGCACTAAGAAACATAAAATGTATGCATGTTATAATAGGTTGATCATACAAGTAATTGTTAAATATAAACACATATGCTTTTGTAGATTTGTTGGAGAGATTCGTTAATTGCTTAATGAAAGATGTCTTTCAAATACTAATTCCTTCATTTAGTTCAACAGATTAAATTTTATATGAGAAGATATTAGCATGCATGCAATGAAGTGACAAGGACAACCAAAAGTCTGAAATGTTAATGGATAGAACACTGTGTTCCGATTATTTAAAAAACTAAACTGTATAATTTTCATTTGTCTGTTTCCATTTGCTCCTGCATAGACAAAAATGTCCTTTTTAATATTCATGCAAATATTGCAATATCAAGATTGTTTCTACCTTTTCATAGTTATACATAAATTGTAAAGCTTTAAATAGTGTATGAAAGTTTTCAGATATGCTAAGAGTGTACACTTTTAAATTTGTAAATCTAGTCAGGACTTGACATTTGAAACTAAAGCAAATTACTACTTTGTGATAGTTTTAGGCCATTAGTTGTATAGGAAGTCTGTAATGACAGTTTGCAGAATGCTTTTATATAAAAATAGCTTCGCCAACATAGAGTAAATATTGACAATTTTTTGTGTGTGAAAGAAAATTACCATTAATACCAACAGACCTGTGTCTTCATTCCCTCAAGTCCCCTTAAACTGCAGTTCAATCTGGTATAATCTTTTCTGCTCCCCCAGTAGGGTGCAGAGAGCCCTCTAGCTTCCAAGCCTGTTTCCTACTGAGGTACATATTGGCCAGCATACAGCTGCTCAGAACAACTATTTGCATCTACAATGGGGTCATCCCACCACGTTCTTTTCAGATCAATATGATTGGTACAAACAATAGTTTGATTTTGATTGCTCTATAGTACGCTTGGGTAGAGCCTCTGAATGCAAGTGAATTGCTTAGAAACAATGAGCTGGTTCATCATCCAAAGCGTCCCTTTGCAAACAGCTGCCTCTGCCACACTCACCCTGACAATGTCCAGAAAAACAGATGGTTTCAGCATTCATGGCCAGTTTAGTGAAAGCCCTTGAGTCAACTATTCAATGCATGTTTTTTAATCTATTTGATATTAAGGGCTACTTCTCTCAACTAAAATGTCCAAATGTATTTACCTTCTCTTGTTCAGTCTATGTTAAATTAAAAAGAAATGAAGTGTTTTGGAGGTGAGAATAAAATGTCTTCAATAAGTATGTATAGCTAGGTCTTTTGTTAAATCTCCAGTGTAGATCCTCTTGTATGATATGTGTATCATTCCTACAACAGAAACCCAGAAATGGCAATGTAGTTGAAGTTGCAGAGTGCTGGTCTCCAGAAATAAGAACATTTTTCTCCTAGTTTTTTTAGTCACAAGAAAAATCAGTCCAGAGGGTTGCACCGGGAATAAGGCAAGAGACACAGACAATTCCTTGCACTATCATTCCTCTAGAAAATATATTAAATATATTTTACAATCACTTGCTTTAATGTTTATGATACTCAAGTGCTGATACTAAATGTATTTGTATTTGACAATTTGAATCAAACAGTAACAAGTTATATGAGGGTTATCCTTCTAACTAAACTGCATTGTTACAGTCAGTATTAAGAGAAAGAACTTCTTGTCATGAGCTAGGAGAAATGCTTATAATTCAAAAATGAATTCTTAGAAATGTGGGAGTAAACAAGTTATGCTTATTTATTTCAATAATGTTACTTAGAGCCTTGAATTTAGGAAAGGACCACAAAGTAACCAATATTATTTATTTCTCTAAATTCTTCTGTTTGCCACAACTCTTCAGGGATACTAAGGAGAGTATAAGTAGACATGCTTATAAACTTATGTTAGTAATGTTGTTTTGTGTGTTTTCAACCCCAGTCTATATAAATCTACATAAAAATATGATTTTGCAATAAGTTTATAAAAATCCCATTTTATATTTTTCTTATAACTTACTAATATAAATCAATGTAAAGAGCACTAAGTTAAATTAATACAACTGTACATTATTTACATACATATAAATACATATAGTATACTTATATAACATAGATTTTTATATATTATATTATGTGATATACTATTTGTTATAAGTATATGATGTTTATGGTATACATAACATTATACTAGCAAGTCTGACCTGTAAAATGTGAATACAAATTTTATCTGTTTCATTAACTAGTCATATGAAATAAACTGGATATTGCTTACAAAGATACTTAAGGAATTAAATATGTATCATTATTTAATAGAGAAATAGAAAGAAGATATAGAACAGGAGAGCATATAAAGCTGCCCAAAGGATCAAGCCAGAACCTGCCAAAGGATGGAGGTCATGCCCTAGCCTTTCAGGCAATCTTTGGTCAAATCACTTTACAATTATAATCTGTGTCTGCTATTCTTATTTAAACTCTTCTTCCAGGGACCCAGAGATGACTGCTATACTAGTGAGGCCCAGTGTTGGCACAGTTTCATTTTCATCTCATTGTCCTTGTGCTATTAAAGATCTGGGATCCCTGTAGCCAGCTTTCTTGTCTGACTAGCTCTGGACTGCCAGCCCTTGAAATAATGACACAGAGACTTATTAATTATGAAAGTTTGGCCTTTAAATTAGTCTTGTTGTCAACTAGCTTTTATAACTTAATTAACCCATAATTTTTAAAGCTATGTTTTGCCACATGGCTTGCTTACCTCTCCTCAGGATGACACATCTGACTTGCTCCAAGTTTGCTGGTAAAATCCACTTGCCTAGATTCCTCCCTCTCATTTCCTCTCTCTACCTGGAAGTCCCATCTATTCTTTCCTACCAAGCTATTGGCCATCCAGTTCTTTATTAAATCAATCACAGTGACACATCTTCACACAGTGTAGACAAATATGTCCCCCAAACTTGCTGGACTTGGAATTTACCCACTTCATCCATCTCACCCAGGACCAATGTGTCTGCTGAGGAGTTTCAATGCAGATGAATAGCAAAGCAAGAGCTGGAATTTTTATCCAGGACTGATTGGATCTTAACATAACTCTCACTTCAGATACAGACAAACACAACTTCTCATCTCATCTATCCTTCTTCCTTCCTTCTCCTTTGAGAGTGGTCTGTAACCCCCATCTCCTTTCTTAGCTCCTTTGTACAAAAGTTTCCACTGAAAATGACACTTAGCCTATTACCCAGGATATCTGACCTACTGAATCCAATGAATACTTCTGGATACCCTGGATATTTGACTTTGCTGAAGATTTTAAATCTGTTGACTGCCACTATTCCTCCATTCCTACCGCTCAGATACTAGGTCCATGGGATCCAAGGTAGTATTCATTGAGGTACCCCTCTTTTCAAGACACCTCCTAGGCCACAGTATCCTTTAGCTTCCCTTCCTAGACACACAGATTTATCTTAAAATGCCAGTTTTTGTCAGGAATTTGTTGTTTACACCTGTTATCCCTACACATAGTTTTTATTGATTAACTCAATAAATCACTTAGTGAGTATGTACTGTTTCTAAATTTTATCTGTGTTCATCACTTTAACTAAATATGGCCTCCAAAATGATGACATTAATTTTTCTGACAAATGCTGTGGAAGAACTAACCTCTGCAACTCTAGTGCTGATCTTATTTCATTAATAATGAATAAGCTTCAGACTCTAATAAAGACAGAGAGAATGATAACTACACAGACAATTACAATACTGAGTAACATAAATTTTCAGACATGGAGAAAACAGATCTAACAATTTAATTAGTCTTTAGGTACATGAATTCAGAAAAAGACATTCTATAACTTCTATTTTAAGTAGGTCACTAGTTCTTGTGCAAAGATCACAGGGAGAAAATAAGAAAAAAGTGTGTTATATAGTAATCCACATAAGTGATGTTGGCAAACTGGATGAAAGTGAAGGCAATGGCAATAGGAAAAAGTTGACAGTTTGTCACCACCATTCAGACATAATTCTATCCCCAACACCAGTTCAGTGGTCTCTAGCATTTTTATGCATATATATCACTATATCATATATATGTATATATAAAATAATCTTATATCACAGTGGGAAAAATGAAGAAATGCGGTACATAGGAATATAAAATGATGGACACTGTAACGTTTTCTGACAGAAGGGAATTTTACATTTTATTTACTTGAGTCTTTGCAAAGTGTCAAGCACAAACCCACTTATTTAACAGTTCTTGAATAAATTTAGTAAAGTAAGAAAAAATACTAAAACTTTCCATAGACTTTTAAGCATATAATCTCTACAGATGCTGTGGAGAAAGAGCAAAGAACAAGATTACCTTCAGTCAGGCCTTCTGTGTTTTCTATTCTGCTCTAGGGCCCCTGATTTAGGGATGTGTAGATTGATGGGCAGATAGGAGGGGACAAATAGCTTTAAACTAAGAGCAAACTTCAGGTATGGAGAGATATATTATTTCAAGGCTGATAGAATAGACATCTTATCTTTATTTCACTGTTTAGTCAGTGACATCAAGATCCAAGAGTACCAACATATTACAGATTTCACTGACTCTCACCCATTGGTCTTTTCTTTTCAAGCTTTAAAACCTTAAACACTTTGCAAGGTTGAAAACACTTGTATGTTGCAAATAATTTCCATTTGAAGGTTTATTTGAAGTCACAGTAGTTAGGTCCAAGCTCTGATTCTGGGGAAGGAAGAGGGTCATGACAGGTTGGCCAATCAAGAGCTGAAGAGAAATTGTGGACCCATAATTAACACATTACTTTATTCCCTGTGATGTAGGCCACTGAGCAGGCAAATTCCACCAGGCACCCAAGCACAGGTTGGCACACAATGCCATACATAAAAAGGCATCAAGACAGATGCAGACTCATATAGATGTCACACAGAACCAACAAGCAAACTCACACAGGAAAACTAACCAAGAAAAAGGCCATTTAAAAAAAAAAAAAGAAGTAGCCTTCTGCCAAAAATAGTTAAATATCAGATTACATCACCATTTGCCCCAGGTCCCCCAGATGTCCACTGTCTGCTATGTTTTAACTGATTCCTACCAGAGATCCTTATCAATGCTAGACTGTCTAAAACTGGCCCTGTATGGCCTTCTGTTCCCTTCAATAGTCCTTTGCTTCCTAAGGAAAATTAGGTAAATATCTTGGCTCCATCTGATGGTTTAGTTCTGTTTGTTCTCCATCTTGTTCCAAGTCCATGAGTAGCCTTAAGCAATGCTGAATGCACCAGAGACTGTGCTTCAACTATTAGACAAATGATTGTCTAACTTTTCAGAGCGGTGGCAGGTGAGGGAATGAAGGCTGGAATGTCAGCAATGAGAAACAAAGAATCCAGAGGCTCAATGACTTCCTTGTATTGAACCTGATCATTTCTCTTCTCCAGGTTATATTAACCTGGTTCTTAGAACCAATTTAATTTCTTTTTTGCTCTCTCTTCTGGCTTCTAGAGTACAAAAGTGATTTAAATCATAGTGCTACACTTGAGTTAGCCTGAAAGAGCCCTTCATTCAAATAAGTCTGACACAGTCGATTCACATGCTTTCATGTCTCCCTATGCAGATGCCAGCATGGCCCCCTCATGACATTGTCTCTGTCTTCTTGTTGATTCATGTTGTTATGCATGTAGGGAGTGTGGGTTTAAGATGTGTTTTTCAATCCTATCAATTTTCTAAAAGAACTTACTCTGTGCTTTATTTATTCTTTGTAGTATTTTTGTTGTTTTTACTGTTTATATTTCATTGATTTTAGTATTTTAGTTACAGTTAATAAAAGAAGTAGAGAAAAATTTAAACTATGGTGACTTTCCATGAGATAAAGATTACACCAGTGCATCTGCATAATTAGTTTTTTCTTTATTTCTTTCTGTCTTGTTTTCTAAAGATTTTTATTTATTTACTTAAGATTCATTTATTTTTTTAATTCATATGTACTTGTGTGTAATATGAGTTTCTGGCACAACCCAGCCCTGCAGTCAGGACCTGCCTACAGTCTCCCCGGGCAAAAATATCTCAGATGCTTGCATTAATGACATTCTGCTTGGCCTATGGCTCAGGCATATTGCTAGCTAGCTCTGGCATCTTAATTCAACCCATTTCCATTAATTTGACTTGCCATGTGGCCTGGGGCTTACCTGTGTTACTTGCACATGTTGATTCTTGGGTGGCTGGTCCACGTCTCTTTTGACTTTGCCCTCCTTCCCCTATCTATGCTCTGATTTCCCTGCCTAGGTCTAAGATGCCTGCCATAGGCCCAAACAGTCCTTTTATTAACAAATGATATTCACAGCATACAGAAAGACATCCCACATCAATCTATGATTATTTTTCAATGATAAATTACTGCCATTAGCATTGCTTAGTCAACTGGCATGCATAATTTTAAATTTTTTCCCATTTGGATTTTCACTGGTCTTGATGTTTTGAAACAGACTCACATAGACCAATCTGGCTGTGAACTCATAATATTCCAGCCTCAGTCTGGTGTATTGGGATTATTGGTCTTTGTTACCCACACTCAACTTTTTTAAGGCTTTTGATGCATATAGGAAATTGATTTCCAAAAAAATCCTGAAGCTATATACAAGAGGTAGCAATAAAGGTATTTATTGCTGTCTAAATTCCTTTCTATATAGTTTATCTATGTCAATAGGATGATGTCATCCTAATTAGTTTTTAAAATTGTGGTTTACTTTGAGCATCACCTACAACAATTTGAGGACTGTGCTGTGGGTGAACCTCCCTGATCTTTTCATTGCTGATAGTATATGAAAGCATTCAGTAGCTTGAAAGCTCATACGTTTTCTCCTTTTCTCATGTGGCATACAATACAACATCATTGAAAACTCATGATGTTATTTATTGTATTGTGTATACATTTGTTTTGGGAAAAAATTCTGCTGCCCAGGATGAATTATGATGAACAGCCAGGACACATATAGAATTGGAAGGCAATATCATTCATTGCCAGCAGATGCCACTACCTGATCCATGATGTATATTAGACGGGATAAAAGGATCTTAAGTATAAATTTCCAGATATTTTAAGAATAACCAGTGTTCTAATAGGGATCATTAACAGAAGACATCTGAAATTATATAAAAATTACAGAAAGGAAGTTCTTCTAAAGTTTAGAATGTGTTTTCATAACAAATGCCCTGTCCAATTTCTGTTAAAATAAAGTGCATATGTGTGCATTTGTAAATCAAGTTAAATCCTAAAGTTTCCCCAAGAGGTTTATATTAATTATGAACTTCTCTCTGATGTATCTCTGCCACCCACTGAGTTCTAATGACTTTAAGATATGCTTTTAATGAGGGAAGACATATGGTATATGGTGTAGATGGTAAGAGATTCAAAATAAAGTTCAGCAAATGGATATTTTTCTAGTGTTTTCTGTGTGAATTTACATGTTACAGTATTTGAAATTGCAAAATCTTATGTCATCCTGCCTATATATGTATATATCTATAATAATGACAGTATGGGAAATATCAATACACATACATACATACAAAAATATAGATATATGTATATTTTGTATACATATATAAGTTCAGTGGTATGTACCTGCAAGCCTGGCATTGAGAAAGTAGAGGCAGGATAATCTCTGAGCTTTGTTAGCTAGCTAGATTCTTTAACTTTAGGTAGGGAGATGGAAGATGCTATCTGAAAAAAATAATGTGGGGAAAAATTAAGGAAGATACATAACATCAATTTCCACCCCCTACACACATAGGTAAAAACACAAAACCAAAGGGATGGGTGGGAAGAATGGCTAGTGATATAATGCAGTTGGTAGAGTACTTTAGCTAGCATGCAGAAAGCCCTGAGTTCAAATCCCAGCATTCTATAAAGTTGGAATAGGAGCACACACTTGTAGTTCCAGTCAAGAATTGAAGATAGAAAGATCCTATATTCAAGATTATCCTTGACTACATAGGAAGCCTGTGGCTAGCCTAGGCCTAGGCTAGAAAACTTGTCTTAAACAGTTAATGAATAAATAAGTGAGAGATAAAGTACACATACAATTAATAGTTAGCAATTTAGTACAAAAATGATGTCCAACTATTATTAAGTTATTTAAGCACTGGAAATGTTAAATTTTACTCAAAGTTTAAAGAGATGAGTCTTATTGAAATTATAACAGCATTCAGTATTTGTAAATGTTTAACACTCTTTAAAAAAATTAAGAGTACAGTTATAATTTCAAAAGCCTGGCAGGAGGTTATCCTAAAAAATATTTAAGAGAAAAAAAATCTCTCAATTATGACTGTGAGGGGACTTGTTAAATTTCTAATTTATTTATGACACACAGATTATTTGCTTGCTCTGTTTCAGCCTGAATCAGTTAACTAAGAGTATTTTCTATCATGTTAGATAGATTCTGTAGTTTAAAAAACAAAAATGGCTTCTTCTACATATTAATGAGATATCTCTGAGACCCATGTACATATAAGATGCTCACTTAGAGGGAAAATGACTTTCCCATAAAATGAACTAGACTCTTCATGGTAACATTTTATCACTTATTCAAAGTAAATGAATAGTGTCTGAACAGCTTGGGATATGGCAGTGTTAAAATTAAGATTCTTGCTTTCTTAATATTACTTTACAGTTACTATAAACAGACAAGAGACAGTATAAAAACACAAACTACAGAAAGCTAGATTCAAACAAAAAATAAGGTGGGTTCATTTTGCAGACAGAGGAGAGAACTTGAGAAAGGGTGATGAATAATGAATAATTGCAGTGACATTTAAATGTCTCTGGATTCCAAGTGTGAACTAGTCCTGAAAGAGTAGCAAACAAATGCTAGTCACAAGTGGAGGGAAAGATCAGCTGAGCAGCATCCAAGGAACAAAGAGGTCATTATAGCCAGAGCACCATGAAAAGAGAGGGTAAAGGAGAAATTGAGGCTTCTGAGAGCATCAGCATCCCATCTAAGGTGAGCACTCTCTTCTAAGAGCAATAGGAAGCTGTCAGTGTCTACAGTTGGGCTGGTATAGTGAATAAGCTACAAATAGCTTGTCTAAAGTGTGGGTATAATGGATCGGTGTTTTAACATTGTGATAGCTGTGCTGACTTGATGAATTACATCTATAAACTGAGATTTTAGGATCTTCACATGGACTTGAGAATGTTTGAGAATGCTTTAATACTGGAGTTGTCTGTCTGACAGTAATACAGACTGTTAAAGATGAGAAGCCATTAAAGTTATAAGCATGTTTAAATGCTGAAGATAAGCTGGATAACAAGTAAGAGTTGGATCAATCCTGCAGAACTGGAGGGTGTGTGTCCAGACAGGAAGTGACAAAGTGAAAAGTGGGTGGGGGTGGCTGATAATCAATGTCGAAGCAGGAGTCCAGGCCTGCTATTCCCAGTTGCCCAACCTTTGTCACAGTAATATGACATCCTGCAGAGTTTTAAGTGGAAGAGCCACGTGATGTTGTCAGATTCCAGAAGTCAAATTTTCTAGAGGAAGTTAAGATAAAAGGGGAGAGAGCCAAGGAATAAACCTTGGCAAGACTTGTTTTCTGTACAGGATCCTAAAACAATGAAAAAGTGAGGACCATGAAAGGCACCTGGAGAACAGTGTAATTTCTGGGAGAATGGAAAATGGAACTCATTAGCCTTCTGTATGAGGCTTTTCACCAGCAACTCTTGGGGACAGGGACAGTCCTTCTACAGGAAAGACCTCCAGGAAGCAGACAGTTGGCTCCCAGCCCACCTAGGATTTGGACTCAGACATGTTTCCTATACAACAGGCCAGCTGCTGGGTGTATGCTTACATTGTGTGCCTGTCTTTCTGTGTGCACATATTTACCATGTTGTAATGCATGTAATTACTTTTTGTTCTATTGGAACAGAAATGACAACTTTTTGTTGGACTATAGGAAAATTGGCCTGAAACATTCCATTCGCATAGCTAGTAAAAGAACATTCTGTTACTTCCTGCTCACTAGTATAAGCATATCATGTATACTTGGTGGCCCTTTGCCTTCTCCCTATAAGCCTTCCTACTGTTTGGTAACATGTCCTCTTAGACAGGCCTGGCAAACACTTGGATATATCTGGGTGGGAAAACCAGAAACAAAAGTGATCATAGTATGTCGATATTTGTACATAAAGGAAGGAACTGTATTGCCATATATGTCACTGATGACATTAAAAATAATTGAGTATGATTCTTTATTTTGTGGTGCTAAATTAATATACCTAAAATTAATGAGATTAAAAGAACATTTCTTAGTGGATTACATCACTTGTAGTTCACTTACCTCAGTAGTCAAATTAGTTGCAAATATTTATACATAAGGATACACCAATCCTAGACTGCACATTGAACAAAATGAGGCACAGAAAATGGGCTATGCTGACCTGTAGGTAATAGTTTGCTGGGTGAGAGGTCCAAACCGTGAAGCCATGAAAAAAAAGGGTCAGAGGAGGCTGCAAGGTTGAAGAATGTGTGAGGATCACAGTCAGATTAGACATACTTTAATCATTAGAGGTAAAGGCAGGAGTCTCCTGCAGGCACTCAGAAGCATACTGGTACAAGTAGCTCACACATAACAGAATACAAGCACATACACTGACACATTGGCCTACAGGCAGACTGATAGCAGCAAAGACAAAGGAAAAGGTTTATGACTTAAGGCCATATAAAAAACACAGAATGGCCAGAAGTAGTTATATAATGGATAACAGGATTGTTCAGGTTTTCCTCTACATCGGGTGTCAGCCATCATTAGTTGATTCATGCTCTCATGGATCTCTGGTGTTGGCCATAGATTAGCTGACTCCTCTTAGATATCTGTATCAGTGTCATGTTGTCTAAACATAATCTCATTCCTATGGCTCTCCACTCTCTACACTGACTCCGGCTCTACACAGCTACACCATTGTGCCTCAGTATATATTTGATATTGGTTGATTTCAAATCAGGTAACTAGGAAAAAACTGTCTGGCTTCCATGATATCTCATCATAAAATATATATTTCCATATATGTACAAATTTGCAAATTTTAAATGAAAAGCCTTCTTTCATAGTTAAGTGTAGGCAAACTCGGTTTTATGTCCAAGAAAGCTAATTTAGAGTGTGAGACATGCTCTGTTTTTAAAAATAAGGCAGAATTCTCAGCAACTGTAATTGTGCTGGGTCTGCACACAAATAGGCCCACCAACAGCCAAACCCAGATGGAGGAAGGGCCCACGGATCCCCAAAATGTGTGGTGGTCATTTTTAATTGTGTAGGCATTTGTGACCTCACTAGGATCTAGCTGATAATCCAAAACCAATGATCATATAGATGGCCCTCGTTAAAATAAATGGGTGGTAAAGCAAACTGAAAATTATGAATATAGAAAAGAAGAGATGATAGAGATGGGAGGGAGGGTGGGGGCAAAGAATTACCAAATTAACCTGTCACACTCTAATTCAGTAAAGTAAAATAAAATTCTTTATTTTCATCTAGAGTTCATTGTAGAATAGATGTATGACATTTACTGTAGAGTTTCTGCATGAAATATGGTCAAATCTGTGTATGTCATAATCTCAGCATTATATAACAGACTTCTGAAGGTATTTCTCCTAAAAGTTTGCATCTATTCTCTTTTCCTAAAAATCTTCTAAGTACTTCCTCCTGAATTGAGACCATTATAATATCAGCACAATAAACAGTGTTCAAAAAGAGTGAAGCATCATAAAAAAAATACTTGTTAACTTGACATTAATGAAGCACATCTTTAAATTTTGCACTTAGGAAGAAATTTCAGTATATAAATACAGCCAACAACAACAACAAAAATACTGATGTATGGTCCATCATCCAAAACTTAGAATAAACATTCAGCCATTGTTTATGATCAGGATTTGCTTTGGAAGCAGAATGTCTGGGTGCTAGGATATGCTGGGAATCTGTGAAGGAAAGGAGGAAAACAATGCAGGACAGATGCTTTGGTTCATGTATCCCACCATCACCTGGTAAACACCTAGCCTGCTGAGTGCTGAAGAAATATAACCATGGAAAGCAAGGCCTACCACTAGCATTTCATGATCTGCTTCAATACAGGCTCTACATAATAAAATACAGCTGGAAAAGGGCCTACGGGACTGCAAATTCACATCCACATTTCATAAGTGAAAACACTATGACATGGAGACCTCGGGGCTCCTTTCCTTCCTTCGTATTTCATGACACTAGAGAAAATGTGGTTTCCCAGCACTTGCTGGGATGGAGGACACTGCCATTTCTAGGAACTTCAGAGTCAGATTTGCTGACTTTGTGTTTAAAAATTCATGGGTTCAGAAACGCAGCTCTGAGTCAGAAATGCCATGGGGATTTCCAGCACTTTCTGTGGGAGACCCGCCAGGGCTCCAGCTCACTTGCTTGCAGGATGTTGACAAGCCTGAGTCCCAGAAGTGAGTACATTTTACAGAGTTCCAGGCTGAGCACTAAAGCATTGGCCCAACAAGAGCCAAGCCATTCTGTCTTTACCAGTCAAACAGCCTGAGAAGTGAAAAGAGTATGGGTTTACGAATATGTTGGAGACTTTGCATTTCAGCTCAGCTGCTCAGTGAGAGTGGCCGTAAGCACCACAGACTGGATCCCTTAAGAACAGGACTGCTACATACGCTGAGGCACAGCCAATAATCAATAAAGCAGGACTATTAATGTTCAACATGTCTATGCTGCCACAGATTTATAATTTACAAGTCCAAACTATTAACAAAAATGTGGTGGAGATAGGGATGTGGAGGTTGTTCAGTCAGGAAAGTATTTGCATAAGCTTGGGAACACGACTTTGGATTTCCCCAACCATATGAAGAAGCCCTAAGTGGCAGCATAAACCCCAGCACCAGGAGGTGGCAATGGCAGCATTCTTGGGCCTTGCTGGTCAGCTACTCTAGTAGCTACTCCTAGGTCAGCGAGAAATGCTGTCTCAGAAAGTAAAGCAGAGAGCAGTTAAACAGATCTGAAGTCCACCTCTGGCTCCACATAAGCCTATGTGTCAGCCACACATTTTTAAAAAGTGAATAAGATAATCATTTTGATATTTCTTTGCTTGCTTTCTTTTGGCCTGTTTCGTTTTCTTTAGACAGAGAGAGAGAGAGAGAGAGAGAGAGAGAGAGAGAGAGAGAGAGAGAGAGAGAGAGAGAGAGAGAGAGAGAGAGAGAGAGAGAAGTTGGGAAAGCAGGGAGGTGAGGAGATGTAAGAGGAATTGGGAAAGAGAAAGAAAATGATCAAAGCTGGGGAACCTGTATGGAACCAAACTATGACCTCTGAATGTGGATGACAGTTGTGTGGCTTGTGCAGTTTGTGGGGCTGCTGGGACCAGGATTTATCCCTGGTGCATGAACTGACTTTTTGGAGCCCATTTCTTATAGAGGGAAACCTTGCTCAGCCTTGATACAGTGGAAAGGTGGTTGGTCCTGCCTCAGCTTGATATCCCAGACTTTGTAGACTCTCCATCGGAGGCCTCTTATCCTCTTTAAGGAGTGAATAGAAGGAGGGATAAGGGAAGCTGAGGGGTGAGTGGAAGGAGGAAAAGGAGGGGAAATTGGTCGGTATGTAAAATTTTAAAAACTTTTAAACAAATAATATAGTCAAAATATACTGTATAAAAACTTAAGCCAATAAATACAAACAACAACAAAAAAAACTTCTCCCTCCACTCACAACACACTTTTTTTTTTTTTAAGAAAAAAAAGCAAAAGATTGATCTTTTGTAAAGAAGGAACTCTGTGTACATTACCTAAATGAACTTGGAAAACACTGGACTAAGTGCAAATAAGCAATACTGGATAACAATAAAGATGATTAACATTTTAGATAGCTGTAGGTAAAGATTGCCAAGGGCTGAAAGGTAGGGAAATGGGAGGTTTGGGTGAAGAGTACACGCTTTCAGTTATTAAATGAGTAATTTTTTATAAGTGTAAACTATAACAGTGAATTTATAAGTGAAACTTATTGTGGAAATCCTAAATATTACTAAACTAAAAACCCACAGCATCATCCCAAAGGTAATAGACATGTCAGTTAGCACAGTTGTCAAAATGATTACATAAATATAACATCGTTGTGTGACGTCAAATGGATAATGTTTTGAAATTATTTATTCATTTTATTTTACACATATGAATGCTTGTCTGCATGTATGTATATCCTATGCATACCACATGGGTATCCTATGCTCAAGGGCCAGAAGAGGGCATAAATGACCTAGAATTGAAGTTACAGATGGCTTTGAGCTGCCATAAGGGTACTAGGAATAGAACCCAGGTCCTCTGTGAGAATGAAAAATGCTTTTAATCACTGATATATCTTTCCAGCTCTGAAATAAATTTGCATTTTAAGAAAAGAACTTAAACTATAAAAGCAACCATAAACAGGAATACTGAATAAAAAGACCTGCCATATGGATGTTTAGAACCTAACCTGGACTTCTGTGGAGCAGTTAGCGATCTAAACCATGGAGCCATCTCTCCAGCTCCAACATACATTGTTTATTATCCATCAATCATAAATTACAAATGTGGAGGGTTATCTTAAAATAAATAACCATTTCCCCAAAGAGTTAAAAATGTAGATTTTGTGACTCAGGTAGGAAAGACTTGAAATTTTCAAACTAGGAAATCCCTAATAATTTCCCTGAATGGTGGACACATTCTCTGGAAAAATGTAGCTTGCTCTGCTGACCCCTAAATCCTTACTTGCTGGCATGTGTTATTCATCAGAATGCACACATGCCAGAATATATTTAGGACATGGTCTATTTCTAGTCACACAAGTTTTGTTTCTTAAATAAGAATTCAGATTAACATTTCGGTTTGTTCCCCCAAATTTCAGCACTCCATATGGTTGAAGATGTGAGTCCCATCTTCTTACCAAGACCTTGTGTGAACTGTATCCAGCGCTGTACTGTCTTCAGCCTGCTTGTGGTAATAACCCACGATGCTGAGGAATGCTGGGTATATGAGGAAGCAGGAAATATGAAAGGCAGACCCGTTCCAAAGTTGAGATTCTGAGCTGCCTTCCAATTTCCCAAATGTGAAAAATGTCTTTAGCTTGCTAAAACTGTTATAAATGATAACATGGAACACACATACTCAGCTTATGCAATGCCATCCTGGATGGCAGTTATTATAATTGGGACTCTGAAATCCACTGTGTGGTTTGTTTGCTGTTGTTGTTTTTCTTCACTATTAACAATATCGTAATTGCAATTTTATATTAATTATCTTAGATAATTACTTACTAAGCTCCTAAGTCTAAATAGGAGTTGGGTTATATGCATGTTACTTTTCTGTGACATAAAAATAAGCCTACCTGATAATGAAAGCCCATATTGTATTTTTCTGACTTCACTTCTCTATAGTTATAGATTCAGTGATCAATTTTATTAATGCTGATCACACAATTGCAATCCCTTCCCCAAATTCTAGAATTGCTGTAACAACAATGATAACTTACTTGCAAGGAAATTAAAAGAGCGAATCATCACTACTTACATCAGATTAGTTTAAGACAATAGAGTACACACATCAGCAAGTTTCTATGCTCTTTACTAGTCAGCTCATGCAGTGACCATGTGTTTTCTAAAGCCCAATGCTGAAAGTTAGAAGCATACATCAGAGTAGTCATTGTTTTTACAAGAATCCATTTTTCATGGTATTATATGTGAACATTAAGCTTTGTCCAGTTACTTTTCAGACAACTATTATATGGAATTATCTTATGAATAAAATTAACTCTAAAGATCCTGTAGAATTTGTGCACCTCAAACATCTTATTTTTCTGTTTCATGATTGTTTCTTATAATCATTGATGAATAATATTTGTTCTATATACATTTCTTTAGTGTTGGATGCATAGGCCCACTAATTAAACAAAGGAGGTCATGTAATAAGGTATTATTTGTTTTGAAAGAGCAATTCCTTTGCAATTTGCTTCTTTGGTGTATTCCTAATATTAGGAATATGAAAATTATTTTCTCACAGTTTTACCATTTAAATATGATCTTCAATTTCCTCCTCCCACACCTTTGGCTGTTCTACCTACATTCCCTACCTCCAGTCAAGCATGCACTTGCTGGAACATTCTTTGTTTTCAGAAGGTTCACCCTGCAAATGTGGGTCAGGCATCACTGTTTAGCTCAAGCTTTCCTAGCAAATTCAGCCAGAAGTACAGCTGACAAGCCCCAGTGTTCTTGCCATTCATATTTATTTCATATTTTTATTTGTCAGTACTCTCAATAAAGTAATTCTTAATGAAATTTCTCTAAATACAGTTAATAAATGAGTAACCACTCTAAGTGTCATCACAGAGCCTACATCCAATAATGAATAGAGGTGGAACCAGAGATCTATGGCTGAGCACAGGGCAGAGTTCCTGGTCCAGCTGAGAGCAGGGGAAGAGAGTCTCTATGAACAAGAGGTAGGGATTATGAGAAAAAGTCCCACAGTGATGGCTGGCTGGAGCTCTGGGGAGCTCACTCAATCAAGACAGTCACTGGGGAACCATCTGGAAAAGGAGCTAGGCCCTCCAAGAGTAGGCAACTGTCTATTGGTATTGGCAGTATATGGAGCCTGAAGAGGTGGGATCAGACTGTTCCTGTGTGTGGGCTTGCACCTAGGAGACTATTTTCTACAGAGTAGTGCCTAACCCAGTCTTAATACTGAGATGAGGAAATTGGACTTGCCAGGAGTGGATGGGCCTTGCAGAGTTGACCCACCTTGGGACTTCTTGTTCTTTTGGGGAAGGGGGTTGGGGGGGGGGAGAAGGGGTGTCTGAAGCCTGACTGGAAGGGATTGGGAGGAGGAAGTGGAAGGGGAGCAGGGGATACATGGGGAAAAATGACTTTTTAATAAATAAAAAAATAAAATTTTGATTTTTTTTTAAAAAAACCTTACCTGTCTAAAAAATAATTTGGTAGGGAGAACTGGTATTGAAGACAAAGTCTGAGAATTGTAGTTCATCTTAGAACTTTATTATAAGCACCCCCCAGGCCTTTCTCTGAAGATCCAAGGCTTAAAGAGGGTGAGGAACTGACTGTGAATATTAGAGCTAGAAAGTAGGGAAAAATAAGAACTCAGTGACTTTGACACATTGAACAAATCTCTATCTAGTACAGTCTAGGACCATGCTTTAAATGCCTATTAGGAGTGTCCTACTTTATATATTTGTTGTTTTACTAGGAGCCTTAATTCGTAATAAAATGTCTATTTACTATAAAGAATAAAACTATTGAACCATAAACTAAAAACCAATATGCACCACCATATTAAACATTAAACATAAAACAACACAAATAAAAGTCCCACTGTCCTCCAAGGTGGTAGCCATGCCTCAGTGTGCTCATGGTGGCCTGAAAACCTGCAAGGATGGATGAACCTATGGCCTGTATGCTTGTCTCCTTATACTCTGCAAAAGGATGGGCACTATAGCTTGAGTAGTTGTCCTGGGCAAAGGTGAGCCTTTCTTCCTTCCATACTCCTCACCCAGGAATATGGAGCAACAATCTAAACATTCACTGGTTCTTAGTTCAGAGTTTCTAAATAATTTGAAAAGTGTTAATAACTTTACTTGAGGGTTGTTTTTTTTCTACTCTTTTCAACTCAGCTGAAGTTCTGAAGTAAAACCATCTTCTCTACAAACTGAACCATAATCTCAGCACTAGGACATAGGCACTATTTAGAAAACAGGTTTGTTTTAACAATAACCATGACATATTGGGAGACACGAGAGTCTCTTGTTTAGAGACTCAAAAGCTTGTCATTCGCTTTGTTTTCTTTTTATCATTTTCTTGAATCAACATCATTCTTCCAATCCCATGTGACAGAAACCCCATTAGAAATAGCATGGACATGAAGGGGATGCGCTTGGCATCTCAAGTCAGTAGCACACCCAGTCTCAGGAGTGAACAGAACTCCAGTGTTAAGCCCCAGGAACCTAGATTCTCTGGCTTTTTCTGACCCTCTCTTCCACTTGTTCTCCTCTTTTTATTCCTAACCTTAACTTGCATGATCAGTTATCATCACCCTCCATGGTCTCCCTCAACCATCTTGTTCCTGTCTCTGTACATTGGGTCATAAACAAACTGTAACTCCACCAATGTCATGCTCCACCTAGAAGCTCACACATAGACTGACAATGGATGGGGTAAAGAAAAATATACAGACCTAATATGAGATGTTACTTTAATACTATGGCCACAAACCTGGGATAATGCTGAAGTCAGCCCAGAGCCAGACAATCTTTATCTAAAATCCTCCACTTGCCCACACTCACTTTTCCCTCGAGGCAGGGCCAATAGGTAGGTACTAGTTGGTAAAAGGCCTATATCTTTGTAGCTTCTGGCACTAAGAGAAACTTTTCTAACTACAGTAATTTGTCAAATATCCCAAGTAAATACTCAAAGGTCATGTGCTGTCAGTCAATTACTTAGATCCTAAAGACATAATCTGAAGAAGGAATAGTGGATGGCAATTCATGTAATACAGGGAAGATGTGGCGTCTGAGAGAACTGTCCTGAGCTGGCAGCCGCCTCCATTAATTTGTACTTCCCTACTCTCAAATCACTGAGATAGAATTGAATGTAAAAGTCCATGTTCATACATTACATTTCCAAAAAGAATACAAAGACACATATCTTATAAACACTGTTCATGTCACATGTCCAATAAAGAAGCCTCATCCTTTAAATCAAAACCCAACCTTCCATTGTAAACAGAAAGTTGAGCTTCTCTTCTACTTATTTTCCTCCTTGTGCATCATCCAAAGTCAATAGTTACTAATCTAAAAGTTTTCCAATCTAGTCCCACTATTAACACTTGATTTTGTGTAGTATCCATTCCGATAGCTCTATCCTGATAACAGACACTTTTGTGTGGTGGATTTGCTGAGTTATGTCTCTCTGCAGGTTTGGGTTCCTTGTGACTTTTCTTGAGCCATTATCAGTAGCTAACAATGCACTCATACATTAGTCAGCCAATTAGTATTTGTTTCTCAGAATGAGAAGACTAGAAAAGACAAAGAATGGAATGGAAGTTCCTATGCTAATTGACACCAATAGTCTCAGTATTTCTCTCTATACAAAGCCCAATCTTAGGAAATTGTGTAAATAAAACTAAGTGTATAAACCCAAGGGATACAGGCAATAAGCAATCTTGAACTCATAGACCAGGGAAGTGTGAACTTGGAAGGCTCAACATTTTACCTGTGTTCCTAAGTCAACTGTGAGGTCTTGAAAGACAGACTTTAGAGAGGATTCTGTTTAACATTCACCTCAGTATTTCCCATCTTATTGGAGAACAATGATTTTTGAGCAGATAAACAAAAGTTTTGCCTGCCTCCCATGTAGGTGAAGCCCTGGGATATTTTTTAAATCATTCACAAATCCTGTCATCAGAGGTAAAATAGCTTATTGAAAGACTTATTTCTGGTTAGTAGAGGGGTTAGTATTCAAACCTCCATTATCTAGGGTGTGAATGTGCCCACTCTCACCCACCTTGACAATGGTTCTCTGGCTTATTCTTAACAAATAAAAGTGGGGAAAATCAAATACCTCACCCTCTGCTTTCTTTTTATATCAAGAGATACATTCAACTTATATGTTATGTATTAAGATGAAGTATTAGTTGTTGTTTCTGTTGTTGTTTTTTTCCAGACAGGAACTTGTGATGTAGACAAAACTGATGTGAACTTCGGATCTCCCTGCTTCAGTTTTATAAGTGCTGACATTACAGATGTGAGCTCCTACGCATGCCAATTTAATTTTATAAATGGTATTCTCATTACTAATCTTAATTCTGAGCTGTCTTGACTCCAATATGAATTTAATCAAATCCGAGTTCTTGTTCCTGATTTTGAGTTTTAAATATATTAGCCAATCCCATCAAAAAGCAGCAATGAAATACTCATTCTACGTCTCAGGAAGAGTTTTGCTCTCATCTTCAAAAACCAGACATTTTTTATTTGCTCCATTTACCTCAGGATTTCTGATACAGAGAATCCTGAAACTAGTGTTAGAAATAGTCTAAAGAAATCTCCAACAACTGACTTCTTGCTAACATGTGAAGTCATGAGTCATATTCGTGGTAGTAAACTATGTTTGCCAGATTTCTCAGCATTTTTTAAACCAACAATGACTGTGAAAATTGTTCAAAGGTTTAAACACCATCCTACTTGAGAACTAAGTTTTTTATGAATGAATTGTCAATGAATTACAAAGTGCCACACATTTCTCTACATGCTGAAGCCATTGCAATGAATAAAAAACTGATTTTGATTCTCATCAAATTGAAGACACATCACCTGGATGGTGATAGGCATAAAATACTGATGTTTGGGATGTGAATTTTGAGGTTCTGGGGGACAAGACAGTTAAATTTAAATAAGAGATCTGGACCTCTGGTATTGATTTTAGAAGTACAGAGAAAAAGAGGATTGTAAGAGTCAGAAAGTGGTATGTGGAGTTTGCTCTCTGTCACATTGCTAAATACAGATACAAGTGGTCAGGTTAAAAATTGCAATGCCATTGTCTTCAAAAATGATTCATTAGTCCAATTTCCTAATTTTTACAGAAGAAGCACATGTGACCACTTCCCAAATATAACACCAGTAGCACAGACACTAAGAATAACAATCAATAACTGGGACCTCCTGAAACTGAGAAGCTTCTGTACGGCCAAGGACACAGTCAATAAGACAAAAACGACAGCCTAAAGAATGGGAAAGATTTTCACCAACCCTACAAAGTGACAGAGACTGATCCCTAAAATATATAGAGAACTCAAGAAACTACAGCCCAAAACCTTGTATTACCCAATCAAAAATGGGGCTCAGTACTAAAAAGGGAATTCTTAGTAGAAGAATTACAAATGGCTGAAAGGCACTTGAAAAAGTGCTCAACATCTTTAGCCATCAGAGAAATGCAAATCAAAACAACTTTGAGATACCACCTTTCACCTGTCAGATTGGCTAAGAAAAAAGACACAGATGCCAGCCTATGCTGGAGAGGATGTGGAACAAGGAGAAGACTCCTCCATTGTTGGTAGGAGTATAAACTTGTTCAGCCACTCTGGAATGCAGTATGGTGGTTTCTCAGAAAACTGGGAATCACTCTCCCCAAGGATCCAGCAATACCACTTCTGGGTGTATACCTTAAAGATGCACATTCACACTCCAAGGCATTAGCTCAACTATGTTCATAGAAGCATTATTCATAATAGCAAGAACCTGGAAACAACCTAGATGCCCCTCAACTGAAGAATGGAATAACAAACTGGTACATCTACACAATGAAGTACTACTCAGCAGTAAGGAAAAATGATATTCCAAAATTTGCAGGCAAATGTATGGATTTGGAGAATATCTTCCTGAGCAAGGTATCACAAACTCAGAAAGATAAGCAGGAGATGTACTCACTCATTAGTGGACTTTAAAAATAAAAAAGAACACCTAAGCTGCAAACCACAATCACTGAACAGCTTAGGAACTGAAAATTATATTTACCATAGTCTTCTGCTGTTCATTCAATCACAACACTGTTTATTCTACACAATGGCATTGTTACATATTTCTTTTCTTTCCTTGTCACTATATTTTACTTTATTTTTATTAGACAAAATATTACTTATTTTGTCTATGCAAAAAAAGAAGGAAATGTAGAGGAGAAAATTAAAGGTCAGAGAAAGTAACAAGTACCATTATGTCTTTCCCTCTCCTGTGGAAGTTTTACTGCTGCTATTTCACAAATAACATGATTCACATTTTTCCTTTTCAGTGGGAATAAGTATTCCTGGCCTGACATCTGATAGCATCTCAGTGAAGGTTAGCAAACAGTCATAGGAGAGCAAATGCACTTCCTGTCACAAGTCCTGCTTCACTTAATTCTACAAAAGTGTCAGAGACCCAGAAGTAAGTGTGCTCTGGCCATAGTCAAAATTCATTCCTTTTAGTAGTGACCCTGTAACAAATCAATGTGTTTGTACATTTCCTTGCTGTTCTATTAGGATATAATCACATGTTTTGAAGAGAGCCAAATTTGCAAATAAATGTAGGAGTATCCTAAATAAGGATTAAAAAGAAGACAACTTTAGTGCATTTGAATATTAAAAAACAATTAATTTTTCAGAATCATATACATAAGCAACACTACAAATTTATTACATGACTCAGGACACTATATATTTGAACATGGTTCTATATGCTATTTTGCTTAATGCTTTTTGTAAGAAAATACTAGTTTTGATGAATTCTAAAGTTCCACTGGTTTTGGGTTCTATTTCAACATGTGTCTGTTGAGTTTTTCTCTATAAAAGAGGCTATATTAAAAGATGCCAAGTACAGACATTGATGACAGTGACAGGAACAGTCACTGCAGCATTCTAAAAGAGATAGATCAACCATTTAAGCATATAAATTATATAGTATATAGAAAGTACATTTATATATACCATATATAATACATTTAAATGTACTGCATATACAGTGGAACATAGTTCATACATGCCTTTTCAATACAATATACTTAAAGGGATTATGACCTATCAACTTAATTTTATTAATTTCATTGGGGAAAAATAATTTGCTATGTGCTACATTTCTGAAGATCAAAAGAAAGCTGTTTTTGGAGTTACACTGTAGCTTGGACAGCTTTTAGACCTTTATGAATCTCAAGAGGAAGCAACCACGGCTTAAAAATGAACTATAACATCAGAATTCAAATGCATCAGATTTCAATTATGCAATGATGATGACACTAGAAAGATATACTCTGGAAAGTAAGAAGGCTCAAAGAAAACCTTCCCAAACCTTCAATGTTTTGCTCAGAAATTAACTACTTAAGTTTCTCACACACGTTCATTCTTGTTTAATCAAGTAGCTGAATGGAGCATTCAGCATAGCACAAGTAAACTGAGAAGCAATGAAAGACAAAGCACAGGTAACTTCTGACCTCTTTTTCCTTACAAATGGGAAAAGACAGACCCTCAGAATGCTATGAGAGCAATCATTCTGTACCTTCCTGTCTTGCTAATTGAAATTTCATCATGTATAGCCATTGTACATAGGATTACATTACATAAGGACATTTCCATACATATGCTTATTGTACATTGTATTTCTGGACTCCTTTTACTAGCTGGAACATCTTGTCCCTCTAATAAGGTGATACAACTGCAGTGCCTGTGTCACTAAGCACTCAAAGACCGTCCACCTACAATAAAGTTCATCTGTAAGGCCTCTCCCCTCTGAAAGCAGAGAGAAATGTGTGTCTCTCCAAAGACCAATGAGAAGAGACCAGTTCCACATGTGTCTATAGCATGTGTTGATTCAAAAAGAAATATGAACTACTGTCCATCTCTCTAGAAAAATAGAAGGATTTCACACTTGAATTCTCTCTCTTAGAAAGCAAAAGCCATCTTAATGTTTAAAATATTGGTTCTGCTTAAAATTGTGTGTATTAAAGGCATGTATTATCACCCACATGGATATCAAAGTTACAAATGCCCTGGACAAAAACCCTTGTTCAGCTGACTGATGATTTCATATGTTCTGAAAATATTTTTATCCTTTGGCACAGTGCTTTATACCATATGGTACAACACACTGACAAACAAAAAGGGTAGGAGTAGTCTGAGATACATACACATACATATAATTATATAACCATATATGTGTGCATGCCCAGACATATGCATACATATGGATATATATTGCATATATAGTGAAAGATGTAGCTTGTATGAGTACAAAAATACATAAATAAAGATATGAATTCTCTATATAATATGGTTCTGTAAATCTTCACCCATGCATAAAATGTCATTAAAAATACAAAACAAGATAAAAAGAATACCATTTTTTATATGATATAAAATATGATAGAATATGATAGAATACCATTCCCTTCAGGGTATTCTATACATATCACATCAACTATTATCCTCTGCTCTATCAATAAATATGTGAATTGTCTGTCACTTGTCATTTGGTGTTTCATGCCACTTTTTAAGTGCAGTAGTAACTGGAGCAATGTCAATGTGCCACCACTTTCACAGCCCACTTAGGGAGGATGCTTAGAAGAGGAGAGACTAAACTATTGCTAATGAAATTAGAGGATGAAAATGCCCTTCTCCTTTGGCTCTAGGTTCCTTCAAGGCACATTTTGATTGGAAACCAGTGGTTGGGAAGCAAATTTCCATACGTTTTTAAAAGGCAAAACTGTGATTCTCAATCTAGACCTTCCGTCATGTTACAGATTCTAGCATTATGGTTCCTGTTCTCGCCTTCATCTGAGTATGGAACAGCCTGGATGAAGAACCCCAAATGCACAGTTGAGCTGGAAAGCAGATGTGACAAGAAATGAGAGACCCACACCTTTCATCTTCCCGTCAACATGTCCCAGCCACACAGTCTAGCGCAATCAGGAAATGACAGGCCACGTGTGCCTGCTTTCTTTGACATTATACTGTTTGTTTTAAATTTTTAATTCACATATGCATATCTTAGTTAAGTTATTTAGCCCTTCACATCTTATCTACAAAGACCAACATTACCAAAATACAATTCAACATCACTCTGCCCTTGATGAATGTGATCAAACCATAAGCGACTTGATTTCTAGAAATAAAATGGTTTGAGTCCTAAGTTACAGTCACTACAAAGCATTGCTTTCACCAAGATAACTTTGATTTTTAGTTATAAACCTAGTTTCTTTAACATTATATGACTATTCATCTTGCCATGTTTTTAAATGTACTTAGAGCCTAACATTTATGAATGATGTGGTATAATTATCAAAAACAGGTTTAACTTTTTTCCAGAAAAAAAATCTATTTTGTTAAATAAATCATCTATCTATCTATATTAGGGAGGAGACTATGATATATAATTCCAGAACCTAAAACTAAAATTTAACTAGACATTTTTAAAAACTGGAAATTCTCAGGAGCAGGAAATTTCTGTGTTGGCTGCACTCCAGTTACTGCTTTTAAAAAGGTTGATGCTGAAGTATAATCATTGCCCAATATATTCTCTTTTACAAGCATTCTTGGTTGATAAGAATTTGCTTAAGTCATGTTTACATTTTAAATAAGAAGAAATGATATGCAAGGCTTTGAGTATCAATTTGCATATTTTTTGTATACTATGACATTGAGATACCCTACAATATTCATATTGGAAGAAAGATAACTGTGACTTCACAAAACAGTTCATTTATTCACTCATTCTTCAACTAAGTGCTTAATCCAGTAAAACTTATAAATTTTTTTCTTCATTAACTATTTAGGATGAATTTTCAAGAAGAAATGACAATAAATTTAAATCATATTATAGTTACACTTTTGTTAGAAATTCTATTAATTTTTATATTCAGCAATTATAGAATTAATTAATCTTTTTTACTTTTCTGTAGACAAAAATATCCATTCCACAGACTTTTGTGTTAAAAAAAAAGAATGCCAAGCCATAAAGTGAGCACTTCAGCTATAAAAGCTAGGATGTAATTGATGTCCTCTTTCTCTTATTCAGCAAGGTATCATCTCCACAGTTTTGTCCTTTGCCTTTCACAGAACAGTAACTGTGAGCTGTTTTGATGGATTTTACTTTGAATGAAGTACAGATCCACTCTCCTGCAAGAAGCTGTCAGTTCTTTGTCCACAGGCTACAGCCTGCTCCACTCTTGTATTTGGAAAGAAAGTACAATGTCATCCCTCAGGTCCCTTCAATATTTAGTCATTCCATATCTCTCTCTCTCTCTCTCTCTCTCTCTCTCTCTCTCTCTCTCTCTCAGCAGCCAACATAGAATCATAGATATGCATCAAGGCTATGTTAGAAGAAGCTTCCAGACTGAATCACATCTGAGACCCGATGCCTATAGCCTGTGTCCCATTTTCAGACATTTGGAAGATTTACTGAGATGCTAGAAACATAACAAACACTCAAAACTCACTGTGAATTACTAAATAAGGAAGAAACATAGATGGATAATTCATCACCACCTCATAAGCCTAAGATGAGTTTTCAAACTACCATGTTTACATGATAGAAAATTTATGGGATTTCTGAGAATCTAATGTTGCTCCTCCAGGGTAATCAGTATAGTCATCCAGAACCCAATTCTGTTTCCCCTTTTCATTCAGTGAAGGAAGGATGGAAAATAAGGCTCTTTTCCAAAAAATATCAGGGCAAATTACTGCAAATTTATTATCTAATGGATTGAGAGCCCAGATTACCAACATGGGTCTTGGTGGGTTATCATGGTGTTGACAGGACAGGTGAATCTAGGACACGTTCAGAAGCCTTTAAGAAAAGTGTTCCCTTGCTTATCCTAACTAGAAGAGACTGCTGTATTCTTTGATCACAGATTTCTTCATCTTTGACCCATCTGCAAGGCCAAAAACAAATTCCTGGGTCCAAACTCCAAGCATAACTAATCCCTCCAAAACAAACACAAAAGCAAAAGAAAACAAGCCATCAGCAGTGAAGTCTTTCTTATTCGTTATCTCCCATCCCAACCACCACTCTTTTGTTACTCCCTTCCTTCTTTAATATTTGAATATATGTGTGTGGTATGGATATATGTATGGATATGCAGGCTATCAAGATTGTCTGGCTTTTATAAATTTCAGTCCTCAGGCTTGTATTAAAAGCACTTTTCTCACTAACCATCTTCTGAACTGCAGTGATTTGTTTTGAGTGAAGGTAAGCTTCATCCACAGTTGGGGCTTCAGAGGAACTATAGTAAAGCATGATATTCACGGCTCAGCTATCCAACCAAGAGCCACTGACATGGACCAAAGGCTCGCTGACATCTTTCATATATTATGAAAACATAAAATTCTACCTGTGAGCCTCGATGTATTCTCCAGTGCCACAGAACTTTTCTCACATCCTTCTCACCCACATCCTTTTCCTATTTTTATGAAAAACTGGAGAAATAGAAGAATGCCATTGTTGATGGCAGCGTAGTCTTTCTGTTTCACGGGGTAGTAATAGCAATGAGTGGATCTGGAGCTTCATAAATATACTTGGGAGTGACTAATCATAGCTGATATTCCTTATTTCCTGATTTATTAACTGTATAGTCAGCCAAGTGCAGACTGAGACTATCCAGGAAGAAGTGGCAACTTAGTGAATGGACATTTTCTCTTTTCAGACACTTAGGTGAGGCATCACAGTACTATCAGGCATTAAAGTAATTAGAGACAAATGTTGCATTATGTTATAGAAGGTACTTGAGCATAGTAGCTTTTGGTATTCAAAGGAACCATTCTTTAATAAAGGCCCTTTAGATAAGCAAAGGACAACTGTCATTAAAAAGGGAAATACCTTCCTTATATGGAACAGTAATATCAGCCAAACAATTTTTAAAGAGTTTTTAAAATTGCATTTTATTTATTTACTCTCTCTCTCTCTCTCTCTCTCTCTCTCTCTCTCTCTCTCTCTCTCTCTCTCTCGGTCAGATGACAACTTCAGAAGTTAATATTTCTATTGCTGAAGACCCTGTGTACTGCAGAAACAGGGCCTAAAGGACCCAGAGCTAGAACTGACCTCAATGATTTTCCCTGAGGACCACGGTATCAGAAGGTGCAATGAAAGCCTCACGAGAAGCTATGATGCTTATGAACTATTTCGATGGCCAGCATGGAATAGTAACCTTAAGGATGCGGTGACGCTATTCATAAAGATAACTAACAGTTCTGTGATTGGACTTAAGACCTATTCAATAACAGGAAAACTGCCTAGTACTAGAAACTTAGCTAACTACTTAGTTATTGGAGAAAAATCTACAGCTAGTTTAATAAACCAACAAAATCTATAACATGTGTCCCTATAACCACAGATAAGGGTAGTCTTCAGTCCTTATTGAGGAAATTTCTCTTTGCTAGAGATCACTACAGAAAGCTACAACCAGTCCGAATGCATTATATACTTAATGAAGAATAGAACCCAGAAAAGATGATGGAGAGATTAAGAACTTTAAAGAACAAATTCAGGGAAAGCAGAGGAAGGAGGAAGTATTAATACACACATTCCTCCTGACCCCGAAAAGCTACACTATCATTTGAGCTGCTAGTTTGAGGTGACTGGAGAGTAACCAAAAATCAAGGAAAGAACTTGAAGTAAAGGAAAATAAGCTTCTTTACAAACATCTGCATCCAAACAGCCCTCAGATTCTGCCAATGCGTAAACAGTTTCAGAAAGGGTGCCAAAGCTGTAGGCTGAGCAGAGTTCAGTTGCTGACCCATTTAGAAGGTATTTAGGGTTGAATCCTATCTTTTTTAGTGCATGAGGATTACTGTAACACCATACCACAGGCCCAGTAGCTTATCAGATAAAGAAATGTATTCCTCACTGTTCTGGAGATAGGGAAGTCCAAGACCAAGAGACTGGCAGATTCAGGCTCCAATGCGGGCCTGCTTTCTGGTCAGTAGACAGCCATTTTCTTGATATGGCCTACAGAGAAGGTTTCATTTTATTTTCGTGATGTGATTGAGTGAATAGGATATAATATATTACTGCTGGAAGGGTTAAAAACATGCTATAATTCTTGTGGATAAGTAGTAATTTTCCAACTCCATTTCTACCAGAGAACTTTAGAAAAAACAAAACAAACATACAAAAATAATGGGGGAGGAATATCAACTTTACTGTTGATTCTTTTCTGTCTCATCTGCCATTTGGAAATCGTGAAAACTCTATTGTCCAAAATACTTGGTAATTCTAAGTATTTCCCATCCTTTCTAGAGTGACAACCCTAAGCTAGCCCCTGCTATGCCTCTTCTTCCTAGGAATGCTATGATGGTATCTGTAGTTGAAAATCTCACTAGTCATCTTCCCAGAAAGAAATGAAAAATTCTACCAAAAAAAAAAAAAATCAAGTGTGGTCTGAAAGCAATGGCCTGCCCTCTGGTCTCAGCTATGAAGGAAGAAGGATCATGTTCTCCCAGCAGTGCAAACTAACCTGAGATCCACTCTCAAAAACAAACAGAAAAAAAAGGGGTGTAAGTGGGGCAGGGAAAGAGGAAACAGTGAAAGACGCCAGAACAAAAACAGGCAAGAGAAATCAGTGGCCTCTGGGTTGCCCTGTTCTCCCAGATCTTAGCAGTTTTGTAAGTAAAACATGCATCATTCTTATAAAACACTGTTTTACAAGCACTCTAGATAAAATTGTTCAAAGGATAAGAAGAACTGAATATAAGCCCTGAGTGAACACTACCTCCTTAAACATTAGTTGGTGATGAGGAACAAGAGAGGCCAACATTTTTATCATGTCAGGACTTTTTTTTTTATGGATCCAACAATTTTTAATAACCTTATCTCAGACAAATGAACTCATATGTATTATTTGGTGAGTCAACAGTGAAGTTTTATATTGATAAAACAACCAAAATTGGAAATAATCAAAGTAAATATTGTAAACATATAACCCATAAAGTCATATACAATACAGTATATACAGTGTAATACAAAGAATGTCATGTCAGGACTTTAAAATGCTCTCCTAGTAAGGAGGCATACACAGAAACTCATCAATATAAAGTAAAATGATAAAATATTTGCTGCAGGGATGGAAGAGTGAGAAGTTCTTTTACCATTACAAGAAAAGGCTGAGGATGTGGCTCAGTGGTAGACTAAAGTACACACAGGCTCTTGGTCAATTCCAACTCTTGAAAGAAAAGAACTAGCTAAAAAGGAATAAGTCATTAAAGAAACTTTCGAAGATAACTCCATTAAAAGTATAGAGAAAATAGAATTTTTACTTTTAAATGAAACTTTTGTTGTAGAGGTAGCTAGGCAAGTGGTAGATTATTGCCTAGCAAGCCCAAGGCCCTGGGCTGGACTTTCACCCCCCACCCCATACACACACACACGGGGAGCCTAGGAAGAGCTGAAGGTTTATTTTCTTTATCAGACTAGCACAATGAGAAAGAATTGTGATATGACAGGAACTTAGAAGATTATTAGTAGTGACAGAAATTGTTACTGAGGGAGGTTTCACAACTATTACAACTTCACTATCCACAACAGTTCAAGGGTGTGTGTGTGTGTGTGTGTGTGTGTGTGTGTGTGTGTGTGTGTTATTCTCTCTCTTTTCTTTATCAATGGCACCTAAGCATATTGTACAGTGGGAAAACAGTTGTACTAAAGTGTTTTTCTTCTACTAATACATTTGTATTAATAGGCATTCAAGCATACAATTAGAAAACACTGAGAATATTTTGTTACAGCCATGGTTTCTCTTTCACAGGTGACATCAGAGAGGATTTTCCTATAGTGAGAGAATAAATTGTCCAGACACAGAAAACAGAAGTCATCAGACACATGGGTCTTTCCAAAGTAATACAAACTCAAATCTTTCCATATTGTACTACAGTCTATGAACTGCTCTAGAATGCAGTACCTTACAGACCACATTAGAGTCTTCCAGGTTGTGAAGGAACTGGCAATCAATGGCATGCACATTTCAGCAAATAATATTTATTGAACAGGGACAAACTGACTTATTCTCAGAATGCCCTGAGGAAAGCTTGCCTTGCCCTTTTATGTCCTCCCGAGTTCCATATTCTCACCCAGACACCCTTAGTAGAATGGACTAGTTAGCTTTGTCTGTTCCTGTCCTGCATGTTAATGGGACTAGAACAAACAGCCTTCACATCTACAAACCTAGAAGTACAGTGTAGCTGCCCCTGTCAGGAGCCTATGTAGACTCATATGAGCCAGAAGTTAAAGGCCTAACCACCTTGTGCCTGGAGCAGTCTGAGTACAGGAGACTACAGAATGGGGAAGGCAGAAGGGAAAGTTCCAGAAAGTTCTCTGAAAACTCACATATGAGAAAATGGAAATGCTATATATTGAATATTTTTCAACTGGCATTTCAGAAACACTCACAGATATTTGTCTGAGGTATGATTGTGTCATTTTCCAAAAACCATTAATAGATATTTAAATAGTAATACTATTCTCTCCAAATTAATCTGCTTGATTTTCAAAAGCCATGAAAATATTTTCTTTACAATTCTCTACGTCCAAGTTTCAAGCCAGATAGGTAAACACTTCTGAGTTTCACTGTAATTACTATTTGCTGTCCTGAGGAAAAAATAGAGCAAAGACATACATACTACTAACACATTTGCTTTTCACAAATATCTCATGATAGATAAGTTGTTTTTATTTTTCCAGGTGAGATGTAATCGGGTAAACTGAGGCACTGAGCAGCATCCATATTGCCAGCGGCATTTTCTGAAAACATTTCTTTCTGAACTAGCTCAAATTTTTGAAATGTGGAGAATTCTGGACCATAAAACATGAATGGGTCCATGCAAAGGCCACAGCATGATGCTTAACCAAACCTGGTTATCTACAGCCCGCATAGCACAGAATGTCCAGCGGGGCATAACAGCTGGAACCTAGGCATGAGTGCCTGCAAAGGTGGAGGGAGACTTTGTTAGGATACCCTGTGGCTCCAAGTCTCCTGCATCCGCCATCTCGAAGGGACTCCGGTGCCCACGAGGTCATAAGGCCGCGATCCTGCGCATGCGCGGCCTGGGCAGCCTTGGGGCTTACCTGGTGCGCTGGGTGAGGAGGAGCAGGGCCAGGAGCAGCAGGGAGGCAAGGAAGAGCAGGCCCGCGAAAGCGAGCAGCCCGGCCGAAACAGCGTCTTGTGTCTTGGCTCCTTCCATCCCAAAGCGCTGGTGACTCTGCAGGGGGCGGCGATGGCTTCGGCACCGTGCTCTTTCTTTTCCACCCGAGGCTCTTGCCTGCCCGAGGTGCAGAACAGAATGTCACCCGCGGTCCCTGAAGCTGAACTACAAAGTTACTGGAGTCCCCTCTTCCCCCTCCCTGTGACCCAAGCGCACCGCCTCGCGCCGCCTCCCACTCCAGTGGCAGGAACCCTGCCAAGGAAGAGGGAAAGGATTAGAATTTCCCTAGTGGAGCCACGGAGGCCTGGAGGAGGGGGGTTTCGTTTCTGAGTCAGCAGTGAGCCCACAGGAAGGACCCTGCATGACGTCTCTCCCCACCCACCACACTTGGGACTTGGTCCTGTGGCACAGGTCTTCCTAAACTTCTGGTACATACAGCAAGATGTGTTCCCCTCCTGCTTTATCATCAACATCGGGGCTTATACTGAGTGCATCATATGTGCAAAGGCTCACACACCAGGCCATCTTCCAGAAGGACTGTGAGTGAGGTCTACAGCTCAGAAAAAGGCAACAGGTAAAAATAAGCAGCGACACCAAGCCCACAAGCCTAAGTGTACAGCACATTGTATAGGTAAAGAAGGAAAACACTTAGTATATTCTCATGAGGGCTGGGGTGATGGTTCAGTAGATATAGTCTTGCTGCAGTCAAACTCTGCCTCAGTAGGTGGGATGAGGAAGAATCCCGATATTAAATCCACAAACCAACCAAATGCAACCGAACCCTACACACACACACACACACACACACACACACCTTCCCCACCCCCCGAGTAATAACTACCCAGCAGATATTTAAATACTCCCAAAACTTGTGATTACGTTTTAGTAGTAGTTTGTAGAAAAATCGGGATATTCATATTTTCCTGTGTTCTCAGTTGATGAGTATTTACCCTTCTAACTAAATTCTATTCCGAATCCTCTTCATCTTCTCCTCTAAGCAAGACACAGTTTATACCCTCATCCCATCCCTGAATAATTACTACTAACAGCTTCAAAATTGGTTTCTATGCTTCTTAACCTTATTACACAGGCCACTTTTACCTTGTCCCAAACTCTGAAAGAAAGTGGAGACTGAACTAAGCAATATTGGGTCAGTGAGACCATGGGACTGTCTGCTGCCTGCCCAGGGAGGGGATGGGGAGTTGTGGAGAAGAAAGAATGACCTGATGTGGTGTGAGGGGGAAGGACCTTGAATAAGGGTATACAAGGATAGAAAGTGTGACTTCTTTGTTAATAATAATAATAATAATAATAATAACGTGATAAATTCTTCATGTACACTGAGAAGTGTTACTCCCAAAGATTCCAGAAGGAAGGTCCCCAACCCAAATCATCATGATCAAGTTAGTTCAAGCAAGCTGTTTTTATTCATTACTAGGGACTGCCTCCACCTAGAGGGGGGTTTGAGAGGTCATCATCAGACATGAGGAAGACATAGCTCAGGGAAGGGGGTTTACAGATGGGGAGTTTGGTGGTCTAAGTAGGCAGGGTTATAGAAGCAGAATACAACAAGGTAGTCATAAAACAGTAGGAACAAGGTAGTCATAACCTTTTGAAAGGTTGCAAGGTGGTCATTACAATATTTGAAACAAAGACATGATTGCAAGGTGGTCATAAGATAGTTGTAACAACAAGTGGTCATGTAACCTATTGAAACAAAAGTATGGTTGTTATTTTCTGAAACAGACAGTACAGAGCCATGTATTAAGGTTTTTTTTGGCGCCTATTTGGCCTCAGGAGGTTTGTGACCTGGCGCGCATGCGGCGCCGGCGGTTTGGAACCTGGTTTGTGTATTTGTGGCTTTTGTCTCTCAAAAGAAATGAAATTATATGTTCATATATTTTAACACTGTTTGGCCCATATCTTAAGTACATTATTAATTAGTTTTTTTATTTTAATTTAACTTATTTTTATTAATCTTTTTACCACGTGGCCACTGCCCATGGCTCACCTGTTTCTCCTATATGTTGTTTTTTGGGGGACGGATCGTGCAGAGGTTAAATTATAAATAGGAATGAACACAGTCTGTCTTTCCTACAAGATGATTTTCAAGCTTAAGCTGGAGGCAGGCTGGTTAATCAGAAGCCCTCCACAATTTGCCCTAGTCTCCTTGCTCTATGACCGTTCCTGTGAAACTCATACCTGAGACATTTAGTCCTCCACATCCCACCCACACACTCCTGTGATTAAGAGTTTCTTCTGCCTGAAAACAAAGTGTGCTGTCTTCTCTCAATGCTCACAGTATCCCCACCAATCAAAGTCCAGCTGTAAGTTGTAGCATGAGTTCTGATTGCAATGAAAAAGACTCAGACCCAGATACTGGGGAAAGGCTGAAATATCAGAGAGAGGAAACTTCACAGTCAAATCTCATCCAGCTGTCTTCCAGCTTCCTCTGCCTCACTCCTGGTTGCTGCTAATTGCTGCTGTTTTCCTAAACCTACCTTAAATATCCTTCTCACTCAGCTGTATCCCATGCAGGTTAGGATTAAAGGCATGACTATTTGGTAGTCAGCCGTTGAACTCACAGAACCCCAGAAAAATCTGTCTCTGGAGTTATGGGATTAAAGGCATAGGTTACCACTCCCAGCTTTCTCTGTGCTGGGATTAAAGGTGTATGCCATTGAGGCCTAACTATGTGGCCTTGTACTCAGAGATCCAGAACTCCTGGAGCTAAGTCTGCCTAGTAATTGACTGTGGGTTGATCTCTTAATATTCCAGGTTTATTAAATATATAACATATCACCACAATAAGTCAACTCTTTAAGTAAGGGCTTTTTGTTGTTTGTTTGTTTTTCATTTTGAGAGACCATGTCTTATTATGCAACACAAGTTTGCTTAGAACTCCATATGTAAACCAGGCTAGCCCAAACTAGTGCTGACTCTACTGGCTCTGTTTTCAGAGAGCTGGAATTACAGTTATTTGCCTCTTTTAAGTCTCACTCTTCTAATAAAATTATACAGAATTCTGATTTGTTATTAATCTTTCCTCCTAGTATACCATTGCCACTCTCAACACATGATTTCATTTCCTATCACATCTGCTTTCTATGACGGTTTCTCCATCTATAATAGGTAGATAGTATGCCTGAATCAAAAGGATCATTGTAGCACAACTAAACATGTCAAGGAATAAAATAAATACCAAATATTGCTTACAATAGTATTTGTTGTTTATTCACAATTCACATTTTAACTATAGAATCTATGTTATTTAGTTAGTTAAATCTGAAAAACCCAGTTTAATTTCAAAGTAGGCCTAAACATCAAAGAGCTATGAAAACTGTGTGATTATGGCTGTCTACCAGTTCTCTGCAGATGTCAGGCGCAGTGATTGCAACATTGCTTTTTAACATTGTTATTTGTGTATTTTGGACACTCCAATTGGACCATAGCCAATAGCCAAATCTAAAGGTGCCATCATGACTTGGTTTTAAAACTTGAAGTCTCCAAAAATGAAAGTGTCATCACAAGTAGATAACAAATTATGCTATATCAGATCGTTTTCTTTTAGGAAAAAAAAAATTTCCACACCAATTTGGGGGTGAGGACAAGGAGAAGCAAAACTAAATTAAAAGCATAGTTAAGGGAAGTCAGTGTTAAGATAGTATTTGTGAGGTAAAAACACAATAAGGCATACTTTCTGGTAAACATTGCATTATGCTTATCAGCTATGTTGTTGTGGCCACTCTGGTAAGACTGTGAGATCTAGCTCTGACCACTCAGAATGAGGCACAGGCACCTCTGTTTATAAATAAAAACCCAGATTATACTTGCCTATCTGATTTGGCATTTTAATACTTTAATTGGCAGGAAAAAAAAATGAACGTCACCAAGCTCCCTAGACAGTAGCAATGCCATCTATAGTTGGGCCCCTACTAAAGTTCAGCCAATGGGGGTAATCTAACTACCTCCAGCCTCTAAAATTGAACTAAGTAAGTTTTTCTTAACAAAGGATCTAACATTGGGTTGTTTTGTTGCAGCAACAAAAATAGATAAATATAGGTGCCCAATCCTTTCTCTCTTGTGGGCCAGATGTTTTAATACGGAGCCACTCTCTTGCTCCTTTACTCTCCTTCAAATGGGGTATTAAGGCTGAAATTCTGACATTCCTTTTTTTCAGTATTTTTCTTTTGATTCTTAGGAACCTATTTTATATTTACCCCAAAAGAGATGTTCCCTTTTACTTTCTCAACTTAGTGTTCCTAATTCTCCTCTTCAGACTTGAGATTCTATTACACTGGACTAAACCCACCTTTATAAGTAATTTTTTAAGTGTAAGCCAGATCCATGGACTACTTTTGGTTTGTTACCTGTAAAACATAAATACAGTGTCTTCTTTCAAAGACAAAATGAAGTGAATTAATAATAGATAAAGAAATTAATAGTAGATAAAAGTAAGAAAAGAAATTACTTAATATGATTGTGGAGAAACAATGGAGGAATTTTAGCATGCACCCATATGGTTTCAGTCATTGGAGTTTTTCCCCAAGCACATGGTATGGTAGTGATCTGGTATATGACAGATTCAGGAGCAATGTGGAAACTCCCTGGAATCTAACCGGGTGACTCCTAGTAATGGGGGATACAGAGGCAGAACTGGCCATCTTCTGTGACCAGGAAAGGATTTCAGTGGAGGGACTGGGATGCCAACCCAGGAACAAACCTTTCAACTTACAATTTTTCCTGTCTGCAAGATGTGCTGGGGTAATAATGGCACAGAACTTATGAGAGTGGCCAACCAATATAACCAGTTACTGGTCCAACTTAACACCCCTACAACTAGAGGGAGTCCATGCTAGACAGTGTATGGAGGCCAAGAAACCAGATATTGGACAGCCCAGAGACTCAAACATTTCTGGGATGTTATTGAAATGATTCCTAATGATACTCTGCTATACTTGTAAGCCAGAGCCTAGCATAACCATCATCATCAGAGAGGCTTCATTGGGAATGTTATGGGAACAGATGCAGAGACCCACAGCCAGGAACCCTATAGAAGAAGGGAAGAAAGGATTGTAGGAGCTAGAGAGTTCAGGATACCAGGAGAACATGGCCCACAGAATCAACTAAGCAGGACTTGTAGGAGTTCACTGGACAATCACAAAGCTATAAGGGTCTGAGCTAAGACTTCTGTACATGGGTTGTGCTTGTGTATGTAGCCTGGTGATTTTGTGGAATCTCTAACAGTGCTTTGCTTCTCTCAGCCTTGATATGAGGCTTGTGCCTAGTCTTCCTCCTTGCTATACCATGTTCAGGGCTATCAGGCCTGATCTTTTCAGAAGAGAAACAGGAAATGTGTTTCTTAGTGGGTGGCTCTGAGAAGAGACGAGGGAGGGGAAACTGTATGATAGAAGAATTGAAAGCAAATGAATGCTGGAAAGAAAGAAAAGAGAGAGAGAGGAAGAAAGGAAGGAAGGAAGAAATGAAAGAAAGAAAAAAGAGAGTTGTAAAAGGGAAAGTAAAAGAGAAATTCTGCCCACATTTTCCTAATGTGATAAAGTATTTAAAATCTAAAATCAGGGTTAAATATCTAAGCCTGGAAAGTCCTGTTAACTTTTGATGTAAAATATAGCCTGTAGTAATAATTTTCTGGCCTGGTCTAGCTTTGAGATCCAGACTAGCTGTCCCAAATAATCACACAAAGGCTTATGTTAATTACATAATATTTGCCCTATATTTCAGGCATATTGCTTGCTAGCTCTTACAACTTAGCCCATCTATGTTTTGCCACAAGGCTCATGGCATAATATACTCTATTACATCTTGCTTCTTGGGCAGCTGGATCCTGTCTCTCTTCACTCTGCCATCCTGTCCCTTTATCTATGCTTGGATTTATCACTTGACTATATGCTGGCTTGTTATAGGCCAAAAACTGTTTCCTTATTATCTATTGATAGGTCACAGTGTACAGAAAGGCATTTCACATCAGTAGCCTGAGTTCCAAATTACACAGGATGACTTGCTTTTCTCTTCTTCATTTTTCTTCTTCCTGCACTAACTTTGATTTCCTTTTCCTGTTAGAATCCAGACCATTACTGAGCAAACTTGTGAAGAAAGAGAAAGAGGAGACGAGATGAATTGCCTGTTACACACACACACACACACACACACACACACACACACACACACACACACACTGTTTCATCTACTTCTCAAACCTCTGGTGTAGAGACTGTTATTACAGTCTGAAATGGTTGCTTGAGCAAGGTGTGCTTTGGAGTTTGGACTTTTTCAGGTCTGTAATATTTGTATTGCATGGTAAGCTATCTTTGGGGATTTTTTTTGGAGTTCATCTATGTATCCACATATCCTAAGGATAACTTCACATAATATCACAGTATTTTTAGTTCACCTATCTTTACTTATTATTATTATTATTATTATTATTATTATTATTTTAAGACTGATATCAACTTGATCCTCTGATACACCTGTGTTTTGATTGTGGCTTCTCACGTGAGGGCAAAAGTGAAATTTTTCATTGTGACATCCATCAATGCTTAAAAATTTTAAATTTCAACTTTTTTCATGTTGGGGATATCCAATGTAAATTTTCTTTTATGCAAAGGAAAATCAAGAGTCTAACAGTTTCAAGACACCCATGCTAAGTTAGCTTATGTTTCTAAATGTGAAATTACCTGTCTATGACTGTCCCCTCCAGTCCTTACAGCTTTTTCAAATGTCTTACTATATTAATTCAGTCATTTTTGCCTCTGTTTGTATGGGCCCAGGTTTTACCTTGTGTTCATAACTGAGACAGCCCATGGGGACCCTGAGCTTCTGCTTTTCAGGCTAGCTTTCCTTAGCCTTTAGGAAGCTGTGAGCCCAGTCTGACCTTTTTTATTCTGAAAACAAACAAAGGTGTGAAGCCGCCCTTCCTAAAAGGTATATGAAAAGTATCCTGCAAATGGTAACTTGTAACTGTGGAAATGATGGAGTTTTTCCTGTTTTCAGAATCAATTGCTTTCCACTGCACTGGACAAGGGTAGAAATGAGTTCTGTAGATGTGGTCAGCACAGGTGAACTATCAGTATTTTGAGTTATTAATTACTCTTTCGCGAAGGTTCTAATCCACAACCATGTAAAATATGGCTGCTAAGCCTGAATGTTATTACATAGCAAATGGCGAAACACTGTAAATGCATAGACCAAACCTAACTAGAACTATCTTAAACTCCAGTGCCGCTGCTTGTCCTGATCATTTATAACTTAGATAATATCATTTACTTCCTTCTGTTTTGTCCTCTTTTCTCCTATAAAGCAAGACTTTATAAACTCAATATTCAGTTTAGGCAGAGAACATGTAGACAGGACAGGCAGAAATCTTCAATAAATAAAATGTTGGCTGGCTGTGGTGGTGTGTACATCAGGCCTTGGGAGGGAGGCAGAGACTTGAGGATTTCAGGTTCAAGAAAAGCCCAAGATGCAAACTGAATTCTTCTCTCTAAATAAATGAATGATATAACAAGTGGAAGACTGGTGTCCAAATAAGGTGACAAGAAAGAGAGTACTGTTCAATTTAAACCTCTGCTTTGGGTACAATTTTAGTAAGAGCTGAATTTATTATTTTGAAACAGCTTTGAAAATGGTGGAGCAGATGGCTCTGATTATCTCCAAAGGAAGGGAAGACTTGGAGAGCTTTTGTTTCTTGTTTAACAGTCTGGCATTGATGGTACACAGTTGAGGTTAGAACACTCTGGTTTATAGAATCATAATCATGGGCTAACAGTTCATTCTCAGGATCTGACCCAAGTTCCCATGCTAAGTCCCGGAATTCATGCTCTTTGTCTCTGACTTACATTGGATTTCCCAATATTTCATGTTCCAATTAGTCTCTGATCCTGGATTTCTGAGAAGTGAGAAAATAACGTTCATCCTACGCATTTGTTTCAAGGTTTCAGTGAGAACCACACCCTTTAATCCTGTTCCCTGTTCACTTCTGTTCACTAAGGAAACATTTTATAGATTGCAAATATTGTCTTTGGATTGGGCTGAGCTGATTTTTGGAAAAGTATTAACCTAAGTAATTCACAAAGACTCTACAGATAATTAAATTTATTGGAAAATATCAGAGCATTGAAAAATGAGGAAAAATGAGTCCACATGTCATAGTAAAATGTACTGAGGAAGATTAAATGAAACTGGAAATAATAATCTTTGGCTATAATTGATAACAAAGGTGATGTCATGCCAAGATTACACAACTGTATATAGCTATTCCTCCAGAAGTTTCTCTCTCTCTCTCTCTCTCTCTCTCTCTCTCTCTCTCTCTGCGTGTGTGTGTGTGTGTGTGTGTGTGTGTGTGTGTGTGTGAGAGAGAGAGAGAGAGAGAGAGAGAGAGAGAGAGAGAGAAAGGTTTTTGTGAGATGTTCCAGTAATAAAGCAACCACACTCAAAGGATCTTTGTGAAGCACACATAACTATTGGGGTGTATGTTAGAGTTCTACCCTCCTGCAGAATTGCCTAAATTTATATTTTAGTTAGGATATCTATTTCAGTGATAAAAGATCATGACCAAAAGCAACTTGGAGCATGGAAGGATGTAATTTCACTTACACTTCCAGGTAACAGTCCATCACTAAAGTAAATCAGTGAAGTACTCAAAGCAGGATAGGAATCTGGAGGCAGGAGCTGATGTAGATGCCATGGAAGGGTGCTGCCGACTGGCTTTCTCCATATGGCTTGCTCAGACTGCTTTCTAATAGCACCCAGAACCAGCAACTCAAGGATGGCATTAGCCATAATGATCTGGGCCCTCCCTCATTAAACACCAATTAAGAAAAGGCACTACAGGTTTTGCCCACAGAGCAGTCTGTTAGGGACATTTATTTCATTTGAATTCCCTTTTTCCAAAATGAATTAAGCTTTTGTCAATGAGACATAAAAGTAAGCAACACACTTTATACATCATTTTATATAGGATTTATTTTTTTAAAAAGGCTTCATTTTAATTCTGACAACTTTCACAGTTACTTCTCAAAGAATTCTCAACATTTCATATACTTAGTCCTCTTAAACCATATGCATGTATGGGTATTTATCTCTAACAGAGTTCAGCTTCTCTGGTTGTCCTCTTCTACCTGATTTCCCTCTTCAAATATTGTAGTTCTCTTGGCTTTGAAATAAAGAAAAATTCAACTCATATCTTATTTTGACCTAGCAATTGGCATCTCTTAGGACAAGTAGCTATCAATAATTTCTCCTGAATAATCACCATACAATATTTTCAAAATATAATCATAGAAATGGTAATCATATAAACAACAATTTAAGGTCTTTTAAAGAAATGACATCAATCATTTTCTCTTTTGTAAATGTACGTAGATGCTAAAAAAATAAGGATGAATGGAATCCTTTCACATCTGTTCTTAAAGATGCTGTGCCTGGCTGATCAGAGCATTCAGAGCTGTCTGTCAGCACGTGTCCTTCCTGCACTTATCAAGAGCCGTGTTTTTAGGCTTCATGTGTCTTTTCCTCACTTTTTTCTTCCTATTACAGTCTATTTCTATTCTCAGATGTGACAGGTAAAAAGTCTTAACTGAGGCTGTGCAGAATCCCTTCGTCCCTCTTTCTAGGTGTTCCTGAACCTCAAAACGTTTTCACTCTTTTCTCTGTTTCTTAGAATATGTTTTTTCTTCTCTGATTCTGTAGCATCTAGAAATTAATTCCATGTCTAGATTCACAGTAACAGTCCCAGAAAACTCAAGCCCTCGACTGCCTGCATTCCTGAGCTATTCATGTCCCGTTTGCCACTTGCATTGTAATCATTGATCAGGCAGTCCATGCCAGAACCAAGATTATATTACTATGGATTTACCTTAGGCAACAATGACTGTAAGGTATTTATTATTGGAATTGGACTGTACTAGTCTGAGTAAGAGCCAAGAAAGTGAAAACAGGAAGAGAAGTTGGAAGGATCAGAGAAGGAAACATTTGCAGCCCCCTGAAGCTTCACATCTGGTAGGCATGTTATAGTGATCTACAGAGAAATCTTCAGGCTGGGCATATCCAATAACCAAGCTAGGCTATGAAGGAGGAAACTGGAGAGAGGTATGGGAGGTCTGTGCCCTTGAGGCTAAGTTAAAGGTGGAGTTTGTGGAAGCTGTGAGTCAGCTGACTAACAGATAAGCTAGACATGATGGGCAAATGGAAAACTAGTGTGATGACTAGTTTTATGTCAATTTGATACAAGCAATAATGATTTAGGAAGAAGAAAATTCAACTGAGATTGCACCCACTAGATTATCCTGTGACCAAGATTGTGTTGTATTTTCTTGATTGGTGATTGGTGTGGGAGATTCCAGATCACTGTGGGTGGTGCCAACCCTGGTCTGTAGGTCCTGGGTTATGCTATTTAAAAGAGGCTGAGTAAGCCATAGGGAGCAAACCAGTAAGCAGCACTTCCCTATGGCCTTAGAACCAGTTCCTGCCTCCAGGGTCCTGCCTTGTGTTCTTGCCCTGACTTTTCTGGATGATGGATTACAAACTCTATAAACTCTTTCTGCCCAAGAAGGCTTTTGTCATTATGTTTTATCACAGCAATAGAAAGCTTAACTAAGACACAGGGTAAGTCAATACACAAAAGGGAGTTTATATGCTTAGAGCCAGACAATCTTCCACTTCCATCATTATGAACTTGCATTTTTCTAGGTATCAATTTAGTTGAAAAACATATCCTTAAGGATGATTTGCGTATTTATTATTGTCTCAAAGGATACACACTCTTAATTAACTATTTATAATTTAACAATGAAATTTCATAATCCTGCAATAGGTTCAAAAGATGTATAAACTCATGTATTTTAGCCATTGACAGTTTATAATAAAATCATAGTATCATTATTTTTCATGTACCCATTCAATGTGCTCCAAACAAAATAGAAATTTCCTACACACCATCATTAATTTTAAAGATACAGGAGTAAGCTCTTAGCAACCAGAAATTTTACATTGTTCCATTTTCTCCTTGAACTCATATTTCCATTCCATTTATCCCACAAAATTTTATCCTAACATAATACAGTTTTATGCTTGGAGGGTTTTACTGATAACATCTTATGTGTTCAGTAATTAAATTTTGTATATAAATTGAAATTAATTTTTATATTCCCTGTTACCATATGACCTATTATCATTTTATCTGGTTAAAGGTATCTTTATAATTACAATAAATACACAATTGTGCAAAGGAATGTAAATGTACTATAGAGATGGATAAGTAAACCTCAAGAGTTAAGATGAGTTAGCAATGCAGATTTTAATATGTTCATACAAATGTATGTGTGTAAATATGTTTTCATTTGATCAGTTGCATCTCTACATAACTAACTTCCCATTTCTAGTATCTGTATAACTCCATTCTCCCAACCTGCTTCCCAGTGAATTCTCACACTCTGCATGGGGCAAATAGGCAGGTGCTTTCTCACACTGTTTATGTAGGCTTCTAATCTTGCTGTTGTGTTGTTAGGGATAGTTTGCTCTTTCTTGTGTACAAACTCTAGAACCAAACTATGCAAAAAGGAAAGGCAGGAAAACAGAAGGGAGATGAAATATATTTAAATATTATTTATTAATGCAAATGAGTAAGTTTCACTAATAAAATAGAAAAACATACATTAGAAATTATGAGTCATTTTTGTAAATTTTTTTGCTTCTTAAATCCAGTGTTTTATCTTTGCTGTATTAATGAAATAAACTCTCTTACTTAGATTAAAGACATAAATTACTTATCTTTTATTGTTTGACAATTTCTATACATGGAAAATTGATCATATCTACTTCAAAATGTCTCGATATGTTCCCTCAGACATCTCCCCAACATATCCTTCTTCCACTGTCATGTTCTCTCATTCTGTTAAAATTCACTGAGTCCAGTTGGAATCCAATTAGTGCTTGCTGATGGAATGTTGATAAATCTTGTTAGGATGATTTTTTCCTTGATTTTACATGGGTAACCACAGCTGCTGTGGTGTGTAACAGCCATGCTATGTCTAGAAGAAACCAGAACAATCTTCCCCATCCTCTGACTCTCTCAGCCTTGCTGCCTCTTTTCTCATAATATTCTCTAAGCCTTGAGTTGTGGGTTCATATAGTGTTCCATTTAGGGTTGAGCATTTGCTAGTCATTTTATTCTCAGTTCTATGACCAGTTATGAGTCTCCACATTAACTGTTACATACTGTAGATGGTTTTCTGGCCAAAGGAGAGAATAGTGAAAATCTGTAAGTTTGCTTGCATGCCCATATGTAAATTAGTGGAAGTTGTTTTCTTACACTGACCTATGAGCTCCCACATAATAAAATTTTGACATAATTTATGCTATTCACTGTAGATTTCCTTGTGTGGAGCAGTTGTCAGATCCAATCAGAAAAATGTAAAGTTTTAAAACTAAATGCAAGATACTTTTTTTTTTTTTTAGCAATTTTGGCATACTTAATTTGCCCATATAGTTGTACCACCATGCCCATTGGATGAGCCAACCACTAATGTTTTCTGCATTTGTGACTTTGTTCCAAATTGTTCTGAAAATAAATGCAATTAGTTAGTCATAATGGCTTTCTTTCTCTGAATGTTGCTTTTATAGGTATCCCTTCAATGAGTCTAAGTAATAACGTTAGTATATGCACCAAAAGAGTTTTTTTCTGGCCATAACAAAGAGGGTAATGCACTGAAGGTGACAATATCCATGACAAGTTTCTCCTATGCATTGGCATTTAAATCGGATTCATCTTATTAAGAGAAGTATGACTTTGCTTCTGTTAGTTTAAATTTCTTAACTCTGACTTAATTCTTGTAGTGTTGCAATGTATTCTTCTTATTTTCTCTTCTTTCCTTTTGTTTTTCTTTCCTAGAATAACTACACATATTGTACGAAGTTTCTTGAAAAAAAATCTCCATAATGTATAACAATTTTCATATAAAATATATTTAAAACCAATGGCATATTATTATATGATTGTAATTAATAACTACAATAATTTTCAGAATTATTAAAAATCTTTTTTTCATATCACCATCTGTATAGCTACCATTTACTGTCTTGCAAATGTCTAAATGATATTCTCACAGTGAATCACATAACATGGAAAAAATCCATTTATTAAAAAGGTCCTATGATTTGTAGCATCTGCCTAAAAGTATCTAAGGTGAAGGAAATGGTCCTGAGTAACTGTGGATATGGCATTGGTGAGAACCATCATATAAATGCTAGCTTTTATGAGGTGCTGTGTCAGAGCTTACCTGTCTCCACTGTGATCTGAAGGTTTTCCTTTTGAGAAAACTTTTGGCTTTGGAATTCTTACTTTTTTTTAGACCATTCTAAAACTACTTAAAATATGGTGAAAAAAGCACATTATTTTAATTCAGTGGATTGTGATATAACACACAAAACCATTTTAGAAAATGACACTTCACAAATGTCACATAAGCCATAAGCTTCTTGAATCACATTGGGTTCTCTGCATACCACAACTGGGATATTTTCTTGGGAATCTAACTTTTTTTCACTGTCTTAGTCCTTCTGTGTGTCTGTAATAAATTACCAAAGATCACTTACTTTATAAAGAATAGAAATGTATCTTTTGCAATTCTGGACCTTAGAACTCTCCAAAACAAATTAGCAGAAACGATAGTGTCTAGAGAGAGGCCTAGATACCTCACATGACAAACCATCAAAGCCTCCTTTAAATGGCAATAGCTGGTCCCTAAAAACAGGGCTCCCATGAACTAATTATCTCTTAAATATTTTAACTTTTAGCTCTGCTACAATGTCAGTTAAATACCCAGGTAATTTTGGAAAGGATACAAATATAAACACTCTATCTTTCATTGCTTAAAAAGAAATTAGAGAAGTGCTGTATTGCAGCATTCATTACACTGTCAGTGGTCAAAAGATGCATGAATGTTATTCTAGTTTAAGAGAAGAATACAACCCAGAAAATACTTGGCTACTGAAGAAAAGTGTTGGAACAAGTTCTAAGAGTAGAGTTTTGAAGTAGATTTCTGAGTGCTTGTGAGAATGCTCCAAGTAAACAAGAAATCAGTCTTGTAACACCACTTTCTTGAGAATGAGAAATTGTTTTTGGATTATGCTTTCATTCTCCTCCTATCAGGAGGAGCAGATAGGAATGAGTTTACTTCAGATAATTTATCACAACTGGTTATAGTTATTTATTTTTCAGTCTCTATGGAAAACATGTTTTTGTCCCAAGAGCTTTGTCCTTGTGGTTGTATATAGCTTGAACACATGATAACATTACTAAGTTATAAGAACTAGTTAGTAATAAGCCTGAGCTATCTTCTGAGAAATTATAATTAATATTGTATCAGTATTGGTAATTTGGGAAGTAGTGGGAGGAAAGAAAAGTCTGATTATGTATGGCATTCCAACATGGAACCATAACTTTCACATAAAACCTGAGAAAGCTTAAAAATGAATCTAAACAAACAAAACAGAGATAAATGGGGTTTCTTAGTCTCATGTATTTCATGCCTGCTGCAGCATGGAGATGCATCTTCCAATAGCAGGAGGAGCCAGCCAGCAGATGCCATGCAGTACTGCCAGGTACAAAGATAACCTACACTAGTGGTGGCTGACATAGCAGTTGATCAATAACAATATACATATTCAATAAAGACAGATCCAAATGAGAAAAAAACCTCTAAATTGGTTACAGTGTCTTTAAAAATATACAAAGGCATGAGAGAGGACAGAGAAAGGGTAGAAAGAGCCATAAATTTAAAAATGGTTAAAAACTATTACAGTCCTTAAAAAAGGAATATATATGTGTATACACACACACACACATATATAAATGTACATAAAATAAGCCATATAAAGGTGGAAAATACGAAGAGTCTGGATTTTGTATGTTATTGTGTTGTCTTTATATTTTCTGATTGCTAATAAAGAAACTGTATCAGCTAAGACATATTGGCTTATGAAAAGTGCTAGATTAAACCAACCTATATATTCTTTTTTTCATCATTATTATTATCATTATGAACAAAGAAGTCACACTTTCTAACCTTGTATATCCTTATTCAAGGTCCCTTCCCCCTCCCACCACATTAGGTCATTCTTTCTTCTCCACAAATCCCCATCCCCTCCCTGGGCAGGCAGCAGGCAGTCCCATGGTCCCACTGCCCCAATATTGCTTAGTTCAGCCACCACTCCTGGGAGATCCAGTTTTCTCCTCCCTCCCTCAAGAGTGAGTCAGGTGTTCCTCCAGGGGGAGTGGGATCCCAGAAGTCAGTCTAGGCCAACCTATATATTCTTAAATGTCTTATTTTCAAAGTATAGGCCAAAAGATATGATACTTGAGGGAAGAGGTTATGCTTTTATTTTTCACAGGAGATGAGAGGCTATGGATTCATTCCAAGTTGATATGGATCATATTTTGATCAGAGAAGACCTCCTAAAAATCCTGACACCAAACTTAAAAAACATGAGCCTAGAAGAACTACAAGATATTGTAGTCAGAAGATTTTGGCCAGGCCTAGCTGTGAGGTCCAGACCAGCAGTCCCAAATAATCACATTAAGTTTTATATTAATTATAATCTGACTGGTCTATGGCTCAGGCTTATTTCTTGCTCTCTCTTATACTTTAAATTAACCCATATTTCTATTTAATCTTAGCCATGTAACATGGCACATATTCTCAAAGCAGCATTCTCATCCAGCTTTCTCTGTGTCTTACTGTCAGCTCTTCCTTTGATCTTTTACTTCCCAGAATTCTCCTAGTCTGGTGTTGGATCAGTCACATACAGGACAGAAACAACAAACTACATATAGTGATGCCTCCTGAAGTTCTTTTATTGAGTGTGATTGTTTTGGCTATCTTGGGTTTCCTGTTACTCCATGTAAAGTTGATTATTGTTCTTTCAAGGTCTATAATAATTGTGTTGGGATTTTGATGGGTATTGCATTTAATCTGTAATTGCTTTTGGTAAAATTCCTATTTTTACTATGTTGATCTTACCAATCCAGAAGCATGGGATGTCTTTCCATTTTCTGATATACTCTTTAATTTCTTTCTTCAGTGATTTAAAGTTTTTGTCAAAGAGGCCTGCTGCTTTTTTAGTTAGAGTTACACCAATATATTTAATGCTGTTTGCAGCTATTATAAAGAGTAAAGTTTCTCTAATTTCTTTACCAGCCCTTTTATCATTAGGAAGGCTATTTGATTTTTTTGAGTTGATCTTGTAGCTTGATACATTGCTGGAGGTGTTTGTAGGCTGCAGGAGTCTACAGGTCTCTTTAGGTCTTTAATCTGTTCTTGATTTAATTTTGGTAAGTGGTACCTGTCCAGAAAGCTGTCCATTCTTTTAGGGTTAGGGTTTTTAGGATTAGTATAGATTTTTTAAAGTATGACCTGATAATTCTTTGGATTTCCTGGGGGTCTGTTTTATGTCCCCCTTTTCATTTCTGATTTTGCTAATTTAGATACTTCCTCTTTGCTTTTTGGTTAGTTTAGATAAGGGTTTATCTATGTTGCTGACTTTCTCAAAGAACCAACTCTTTAATTCATTAATTCTTTGTATTTTCTTTTTGTTTCAATTGTATTGATATCAGCTCTAAGTTTTATTATTTCCTGCTGTTCACTCCTTCTAGGTGAGTTTGCTTCAAATTGTTTTAAGGTTTTCAGCTGTGCTGTTAGTTCTCTAGTATGGGATTTCTCTAGTTTTTTGTTTTTTTTTTTTTTTTTGTATAGGCATCTATTGCTATAAATTTTGCTCTTAAAACTGCTTCCATTGTGTCCCATAAGTTTGGGTACATTGTGGATTAATTTTCGTTAAATTGTAGGAAGTCTTTGATTTCTTTCTTATTTTATTCCTTGACCCAGAGGTGGTTCAGTTAAGTGATGTTTAGTTTTCATGAGTTTGTAGGATTTCTGTGATTCTTAATGTTGTTGAACTCTAACTTTAGGCCATGGTGATCTGAAATGGTACAAGGAGTTATACCCATTTTTTGTACCTATTAATATTTGCCTTATGATCTAGTATGTGGTAAATTTTAGAGAAAGTTTCATGGGATACTGAGAAATACTTATATTCCTTTTTGTTTGGGTGGAGGGTTCAGTATATATCTACTAAGTCCATTTGGTTCATAACTTCTGCTAGATCCCTTATTTCTCTGTTGAGTTTCTGTCTGGTTGACCTATCCAAGGGTGAAAGTGGGGTACTGAAACCTCCCACTGTTGTGTCAGGTTTAATATGAGGCTTAAGCTTTAGAAGTGTTTCTTTTACATAAGTAGGTGCCCTTGTGTTACGGGCATAGATATTCAGGATTGAAACTTTGTCTTGGTGGATTTTTCCTGAGATGAATAAGTAGTGACTTCCTGGTCTCTTTTTATTGATTTTAGTTTAAAGGTTATTTTGTTAGATATTAGAATGGCTGCACCAGGTTGTTTCTTAGGGCCATTTGATTGGAAAGTCTTTTGCCAACCCTTTACACTGAGCCTCTGTCTGTCTTTGAAGTTGAGGTGTATTTCTTGTATGCAGCAGAAGAATGGTTTCTGATTTTGTATCCATTATGTCAGGGTATGTCTTTTCATCAGTGAATTGAGTCCATTGATATTAATGGATATTAATGACCAGTGATCATTATTTCCTGTTATTTTTGGTGGTAGCTTAGAGATGGGGTACAGCTTTGGCAGGTCCAAGCCTGCACAGATGACAGTTGGCATCATAGCACTGACACTGAACGGGAGCAACTGAGCCCTGAGCACACAGCTGGGTCAGAGGTGAGGGTTATCCCTCCTTCAGGCCAAGAAGAGACTTCTGCTCTCTGAACTCAGGCCGAAAGATGGGATGCATCATTGGCAGCTTGCACAGACCATGGTTGGCATCATCACACCATGATCACACAGGAGCAGCAAAGGCCCTGAAAGCACAGCTAAGAGTCCAAGTGGAGACTACTATTCTCCATACCCTGGCCTGGAGACAAAACACAGCCTCCACGGGCCACCCACTGTTCAAATCTGCCACTGCATGGAACCACCTGACCCTCTGAACACACAGCTGACTAAGAGCCCCGGACTAACAACTAAGAGCCGACCAAGAACTAACCAAGAGTGAACTGAGGAAACCATGGGGAGACACCAGTGCAAGAAGACACACAACAACAATACAAAGATCAACAAGACACCACCAGGAGGAGGAAGTGATTCTATAGCTTCAAGACCTGAACATAACAATAAAGAGAAAACAAAAGGAAATGACCTTAAGAACAGCTTTATGAATCTGATAGAAGCCTTAAAATAGGATATTAAAAAAAAAAACTCCCTTAAAGAAATAGAGGAAATACAAATAGAAAATTGGAAGAGATGAACAAATCCCTGAAAAAAAATGAAGAAAAGCAAGAAAAAGAAAACAAACAGGTAAAAGAAACATTCCAGGAATTAAGAATTAAAATAGAAGCAATGAAGAAGGCACAAACTGAGACAAAGCTCTTCAAAAAGCCATACAGGGAAAACTCCAACCTAAGGAAACCACAAAACTCATGTAACCACAAGCCCACAAAAGAAACCCATACACACACAAAAAAGATATTTCTTAACATTTGTTATATTTAACAAAGTATTTGTATTGATTTTTTTGGAATTTCACAACATGTACCCTGGTCATACTCACTTTCCAGTCCTTCTCTGCCTACCTCCTCCTTTGTAACTTACTACCCCCGCAAAAGAATAAAAGTAATTTAAAAAATAGAAAAAAATCCAATCCTTGGAGCACGGTTAAACTCTCAATGGCCTGCTCTTTAAATACACCTAAGTTCTTACTCTCCTTCACTTCCACCAGAGGCCATCAATTGTGGAGAGAGCTATGCCTCAGAATCCCTTATCAGACTTTATTAAGAGTTCACTTTCATGGCTGTCTGTTTAAGCTGTTGCTGGGGATAGGTGTGTGAGAGGTATAGGGGTTTTCACAGAAGCCTTCCATGTCTCTCTTTCTCAAATATGTCTGCAGTCATCAGTATCACTACAAAAATGGCTTCTTTGCTCTTTACAGTCAGCAGGAACATGGGTCATGGGCCTCCACATGATTTCTGGCAATGACAGGGACTATGACCCCCAGTTGCAATAGGGCCACAGACCCAGACAAGACCACTAGAGCCAGCCTGGACCAAGGACATTAACACAGACCGTGACTGAAGTTTGACCTTAGAACCAGATAGCAGCAAGGTTTATGGACATCAACATGCCTTCAGGCCATGGCATAGACTATGAACTTCCACTTGAATCTTGGTCTTCTTTTACCAAGTGGGGTAGTATCAGGGTGTAGAGACACCAACATGGACTCAATGACCATAATGATCCTTCTAGGAGGTCCAATCCAGAAATTGAGCCAAACCCCAACTCAGACTTCTGTTTTTGCACAGAGCCAGGACAACCCTGCCAGCAGCATGTTTGATATGCCTTGAATTTCAGGCTGCTACACATTACTCCATTGACCCTACCGGGAAATCACATGTTCTGCTGTTGATCTCAGTCATCTCTCAACCTGTCATGGACATCTAGTCTCCAGTTCTGCCTTTTCTCACACACATATGTCTCATTCTTTCTGTCTTTCCAGCTTCTCTGTCACATATTTGTCCAACATAATGATGCACACTTAGGGAGGCAGGGCAATCTGTAGCATTTGTTTTTGCTTGTTTGTTTATTTGTTTTATTTTATTTTATTTTAAGCAATAGTCATTGTGACAGAGGTATGAGTTCAGTGTCATTTTGATTTGCATTTTCTTCCCAGCTAGGCATGTTGGCCAGGTTTTTTTTTTTGTTTTTGTTTTTGTTTTTCCTTTCATTTGCTTGTTTCTTTAGTTGCATATTTTAATTTCTTCTTGATAAACTGCTTTCTGATTTCATTTGCTGGTTTACTGATTGAACAATTTTAGTATTTAATGTTTTGAGTTCTTTGTATATTATAGGTATGCATTCTCTGTTTGTAGCTAAAGATTTTTTGCCATTCTCTGTTTTTTTCCTCCCACTGCTGTGTAAAACAAAAGAACATAATTCCATGCAATCTTTTTTTGTCAATTTTTGAAATGTCCTAAGCTGTTGGAGCTCATTGAAAAAGAATCATTGCCTATGCTAATATCTTAAATTCTTTTCTCTTATACAGACTCAGAGTTTTGGGTTTATGATTCATTTTGAGTAGATTATTATATAGTGCAAAAAATGAGCATTGGCCAAACAAACTAAAAGGTAGTAATAGAAAAAGAAGAAGTCTAGCTGTTTTTATTTGTTTTAGGCAGCATCATGAAAATAAAATAAGGTTTCCCACTATATATCTGAATTATGAGATCAGTAGTTGCCACCTAATGCTTGAATTCTAAAAGACTCTGGAAAAGTTTGTTCTTTCCTAACTTTTTGATATTTTCAATTATACTCACCAAGCTTGTATTTTTATCATTATTTTTTAAATTATTTTAAAAGTAAGTAGAGATTTTTATATATCAAAAATAAATTATATAACTTTGCTTCTGTCAACTGAATGGGAGGAATTGTTTTAAAAATCATCATGTTAAAAGTAAGGAGGACTAGAAGAACATATGCCAAAATGTAAAAGTGGCTGGTGATGTATAAGATGTTAACTTATCTATTATTTTTACCTGTCTATATTTTCCAGGGTCTCCATTGTTAGCCTGCACTGCATCCATTATTAGAGAAAAGGAGTGTGCATTAGTTGCACTGCATCACTGTTATATATTCCCATGATGAAGGCAGGCTGATGAATCCACTGTGATCTGGAAGAATGCAACAAGCACAGGTATGGCTGGTACAGGAAGCTCAGGGCTCACATTCTAAACTCCAGCCATACAGCAGAGAAAGCAACCTGGTCATGAGGGAAGATATCAGCTCTGAAAATCTATTCCAGGGACACATTGTCTTCAGCAAGACTACATACCCCCTAAACATCCCCAAACAACACCAGGGACTGGGAGCCAGCCAATCAAATGCAGGGGTCTATCGGAGACATTCCCATTCAAACAGCCTCAGATGCTTAATGACATTTTGATGGACATTTTACGTCTCTAGTCCTCTGGTTCTGCTTTTTTATCAAACCACTGGTTCCTTTTGGCACCAAGGGAATAACTGAAAAAGGGGGGAGGGGATGTAGGTAACCAAGAATTTACTTAGTATATCTTAGGTTCTGTGTTAGACCATCAGCATTGCAAAAAGAAGAACGAAAAAAAAAAAAAAAGCCCTCCAGTTTAGAAACAAGTAAAAAGCCTGAAGCTGTTACTATACTAAATCAAAATACTGAGAAAAAATTAGCATTACACACATTATTTAAGAATGTAGCAAGACTTGTATAAAGTTCCTCACGCCAGGGAAAGATCCTGCCAACCTGCCTATACCAACCCACTCCTTCCCTGGAAACAAAATTCTCCCCCAAGCCTAGAATTTCACAACATTTCAAATTAGAATACAAAAATGGAAAAACCCATCAGTTCTTTACTTGAATGAGGTTAATCATTGTGTTGCTTCTTTTCTAACACCCAAAACATTTCAGCTTCCTCTAAGTGTGATGTGAGGTATAGCAGCCATTTCCAAGCCTGATATAGAGGGTTTGAAATTAAGGAGGAGGGAGCAAATCTGGAGGGAGCCCACAGACTCAGGGTGATGGGTCAGGGAGTACACCTTGGACACAGAAAAGTGAAGAAAAGCTGGTGAGAAGTTTAGGTGAAGCAACAGAACCAAAATGTGTTTCAGCAAACCTCTGCCTTAGAGCCAAACTGTCTGTTGATACAGTTTCATGACTGAGTGAGGTAGGAAGCTATGTGCACCATTATAATGTGGTTTCTTAAACACAAGGAGGATCTTTTTAACCCTTTGTGGTATCTGTGAATTGTATGATTTTTAAAAAGTAATCAGAGTATATTAAGTTTTGGAATATTTGCAGGTATGATACAGGTATCTTAAACTTAGAACCCAAATTAAATAATGGAAGTGTGTTCTTATATGAATCTTGTCTATATTGTCTGGAAGTGACTTTATGATACATGTTTATAATACACTAATAAAATGGTTAGTAATCCTCCCTTCCTTTTTACTACACAGAAAGCTATAAACAGTTATTAAAGTCATAGATTAAGTAAGTAGTGGAGTTTGTGGAAGGAAATAGTTTGACACTGTGGTTGGGAAACAATCAGGGATCCTTCAGTGAAAGAAGTCAGCATACTTAGAAAGCATACTGGTGCTTCACTGACCCTTAAACCAGAGAAACACATGATTCAGACTAGTGGTAGATAGAGAACCTCATAACGACAGGGCTTCAGGAGGTAATATAATGTCAGAGAGACTCCAGAATTTCCTATACCTCAACTACTGGTGTTATGGTTTGACTATACAATATTCCATATAGGCTTCTGTGTTGAAACCCAGGCCCATGGTCCTCATTCCAGGCTCACAATGGGCACAACAAGAGATACTTATGATAGCTTCAAAACCTCAGGTTAAAAATTCTTCTTTCTTAGCACCTGAAAGATGTTTGACACTGATCTTCATGGTTTCTCAGGGGGAATCATGTCATTCAAATTGTTTCTCTCCTGGTAAATAAGTTGTTTTTGTTTTCCTGCTGCTTTGAAGATTTGTTTCTTTTTTCTTCATCTCTTGTTTTTCAGAAGCATTGCTGTTGTGCCTCACAACATTGAGTGTCCTTCTCTATTTCATATCCATGGCTGTCTTCTTCTGAAGGTTCATGCCCTTTGCCTTTTGGGGAGCTCTGAGTCATTACTTGGGTGTTTTTGTTCTTATTGCTTACCTTCTTGGCCTCCAGTGACAGGGATGTTATTATCTCTTATTGTTCTACAGGCCTAGTGAACTTTAAATTCTTTATTGTTTTTCTCGGTTGTATAGATTCAGTAGATTTTTATGTTGTCTTCTAGCCCACTAATTCTGTCCTGAGCTCATTCATTGATTTTTTTTGAAGTATTTTGCTTACTAAATTCTCAATAATTATTAAGTTTTTCTGCTTTTACAATGGGTATACTCTTATTTCCCAAGGTCCCAAGGGCTTTTTTTTTTTCTCATTGAAGTGGTTTTACAATGGTTGATAGTTCTATTTCTTCTGTTTCAGTCCTCAATTTTATTAATTTTTCTATGCATTCTTTTTACATCATTATAATTGACTGATGAATGATTTTTAGTAAAAACTTGGATGCTTTTAGTGTCCCTGTATTTTGTTGATTGTCATATCCATTCCTTTTGATGTCATTACAATTACTGAACTGGTGAATGACTTTTAGTAAAAGCTTGGATGGTTTCAGTATCTTGTATCATATGTCCCTCAATTGTGGAGCCCTAGGTTCCTAGTTAGTCTCCATTGGTACTTGAGAGTCTGGGAATCTTTGCCATTGGCACTCAAGGGTGGTTATTACTGGTCCTGAAACCACCTCTCTGGAAGAAATAAAGGGATATAGATGCCTGTGACTATTCTTGTTCTCCACTAATACTATCCTGCTGACCATGACAAGGCAGATGAGTGAAAGAGCCCTAACCCTAACCCTAACCCTAAATGAGGATGGATAAGCACCTGATTCCTTCTTTTCTAATGTCTTCTGTGACAATGTTTAAATTTTTCACTAGAGCTTTATAGTGAAATAATCTCCAGCATTCCCTCAGCCTTTGGAGACATGAGCAGAGGTAGAACATGCTTTCATGTGTCCATGAACTGTAGTACAGTGATCATTGCATAGAAGTGTTCTGGTTTTCTATGGGACTACCATTGCATAGTGTACAGGCATATGATCTATGTGGTTACCATTACATAGTGTACTAATAAGCATTTACTAGGATTAGAAGCATCAGCCTTGCTCTGCAAAATAAATACCTTTATGATTTTTTTCCATTAACAATAAAAAAAACTGGGGCCATGCTATTTGTAAAATAATTATATTGGTCCTCATTTATTTCTGTTAAAAAATAGTAAAAAATGTGTCTTACAATTATTGTCCCATGAGGACATCATGCAAAGAGGTGTGTAATTCTCTACAAGAATAAGACCCCCTGGAGACTCTTTCACATAGTTAAAAATCTGCTTGAACCACCCCAGCTGTCAAAATAAGAACATTTTAATCCGAATAATGTAAGAATGGATACATTTTCCTGTGTGATTCACTGTAGCCTTCATTCAACTTTGAACCCCTTGTTTCCCCTCCTGTTTTGCAATATTGTAATGAAACAAATCTATGGGACAAATAGAAAACAAACAAAAAGTGTTCTGTTTTTTAAATGTTTTTCTTTTATAGTCTTTTGGATAGAGACAGCATGACATTTTCTATCTTTGCCTTCTCCATTGTTGTGTGGTCCTTCCTCACATCCCTTTCCCCTTCCTTCGTCTCCTTTCTCATTACACTTTCTCCTCTCTGGGGATGGCGTTCCTCTGTTTAAACTTCAAAGCCCAGCCCCAGTAGCATACTTCTTCTAATAAGGACCACACTCCTGAGTTCCACCAACTGGCAATCAGTATTGAAACATATAAGCCTATTGGTAACATTCTCACTCAAACCACCATATCTCTAATATATATTTTGACTTCTTTCTTGAAGTCCACTGGCAGGTATGGAACATAGAGCTAGGTGGTCTGGGACTGCAGGTCTGTGAGTCTGGATCACCAGCTGGCAGGGCTAGAAACCTCATGTTACAGTGTTCTTGAGCGCAAATGCCTAAAGTGTCTTGGTACTCCACTCATATCTTCGGAGTGTCTTTCGATATGAGGAGATTTACTCTTGCTGGCAACAGGGCAGATAAACAGAAGAGTAGGAAATGTGTGGGCAGGGTTAGAGTCAACTTGCAGACAACCTCTAGAATGAAAAAAAGTGACACTGTAAATACAGACTAAGCTACAGTGGAACCCCCAGGATATTGGAGATGCTCAGGATATGGGACATCTGCTAAAGAAAGATGCAGACAATGACTGTCACCAGACAAAGGAGAGGCTTGATGGCTGCACCTAACAAGGCTGTAGAGATGTGTCCGCCCAAGGCTTTGGAGCTCATATACTACTGTGTGCTCTAGATACCTGATGTAAGGTATAGGACTTAATGCTTCTCTCATCCCATCTTTCTATTCCCACATTATTCTGTTTTGTAATAGAAATATTTATTCTATGCCATTGTCTCTTAGGAATATGCAACCTTTAAAAAGAACATTTACAAGGAATCACAGATAAGATTTTGAATTTAGCTTTTAAACAATACTCAACTAAGGCTAAGAGGATGGGATTTCTTGAAGAGATGGACAATGTGTTTTGCATTGCAAGATGGACATTAGCCTGTGAGGCAAGGTGTGTAATGCCATTATTTGTATATAGTGTTTGCCTCTCTCTGTAATAAAGGTCATGTATTGAAGCCTGGACACCAGCTGGTTAAAAAATAGGAGGTGGAGCCTGACTGGATGAAGTCAGTCCCATGGGGCCCTCCTTAGGGACTATAAATTTTTCCTAGCACTCTTTATCACTCCCTCTGCTTCCTTCCCCTCATGAGGTAAGTAGCCCCCTGCCATATGCTCTCATTTTTACAATGTTCTCTCTCTGTATAGTCTCAGAATTAATAATGCCAGAGAAGGACTGAACCCTGTCAAACCAGGAGAAAATAAATCGTTTCTTGTATACTTTGTTACACACATTTAGTTTTAGCTACAAGTAAGAGTCTACTAATACATCAATTGTTGTGATGCCTTCAGCTTTGTTATTTTTTGCTTAAAATTTCTTTGTTTCTGCAGATCTTCTGTGCTTCCATTAGAATTTTGGAATTCTTTCTGGTTCTGTGAAGAATATCAGTCATGTTTTAAGCAAGGTGACATTGCATGTATAAATTGCTTTAGTTGCTATAGACATTTTAATATAAAGTCTTCCAATGCATAATCATGAGAGTTCTTTCAACTTTTATTTTCTTTAATTAGCGATGTATAATTTTTAATGTGTAAATCTTTCCATTCCTCAGTTAAGCATATATCTATGTAGTTTAAGAATATTTTATGAGTAAAATTCCTTCTATTATTTTTTTGAGCAAATGTATAAGTAGTGTAGAAATGTGACTAGATCTGTTTTGTTGTTTATCATGATATTTTACTATCAATCTTAGTGCCCTTTGATAGCATCCTTAGGGCTTTTTACATATGTATCATCTGCAAACAGATTATTTTACTTTCTCCTTTCTATTTGTTAGAACTCTTTCTTCTCCTGTTCATAGTTTGGCTGTTGATTTGTCATGTTGAATCATTTTTTTTGCTGTGCTGCTGAATCTGATTTCCTAGTATTTTGCTGAGAATTTTCATATCCATGTTCATTGGAAATATTTGCCTTGCTTTTCTCTGTTCTTTCATTGTCTGCTTTTGATTAACAGAGTAATATTATTTCATAATTTATTTTTTATGAATAAGTCATATTTTTTATCTGTGTATATCCTTGTTCAAGATCTCTTCCCCCTCCCTCCCCTTCCAGTCACTCTCTCTTCTCCACATCTCCCTCTCTCCTCCCCAGCAAATACACGAGGTCCCAAGATCCCAATATGGCTTAGTTCAGCATCCACTCCTGGCAGATCCAGTTTTCTTCCCCCAACATCAAGACTCAGTCAGGTGTTCCTCTGGAGGGTGTGGGATTCAAGGTGTCAGTCCAAGGTGTTTCAGATCCCAAGCTGTTCAGTGGTTGTGGTTTGCAGCTTGGACATGCTTTGCATTTTGCTTTTTAGTTTAGAGTCCACTAACAAGTGAGTACATCCCCTGATACCCCGCTCAGAAGGATATTCTCCAAATCCATCCATTTGCCTGCAAATTTTAGAATATCATTTTTTTCTTACTGCTGAGTAGTATTCCATTGTGTAGATATACCACAGTTTGTTAATTCATTCTTCAGTACAACCTAGATGCCCCTCAACTGAAGAATGGATTAATATTTTTTTACAGACCAATTTTTAAAAAGTTTCCTCCTTACATATGTATGAGTAGTTTCCAAAAGACTATCATCAGTTCTAGAAGTGAAGCCATTGGTTCTCAGGACTTTCTGTCCTTAGAGACATTTCTGGAACTGGTTTAACCTCACTACTAATTATAGATCTATTTGAGTGAGATTTTATGGTTGCTAGGTTCATGTGGGAGGTGTTCATTGCTGCTACAAATTCCAACTTACATAGGTCTTATGCATCATCACCCAGTGACCCTTTGTAATAATGTATTTTAGTGTCTCTTTTTTAATTTCCTACCTACCTGTCTTTCCTCTTTTTTAAGTAGTCTAGCTAAACAAGGTTGCTAATTTTAATCTTTCCCTAAACAGTCAATATTTAGTATTTATAGAGTATCTATTTCTGTTCTAATGTTTGTTATTTTATTTCTTGTATTAATTCTGTTTGCTTAGTTCCTGTTTCTCTAAATTGTTGAAATGTATCAAGTTCACAGTCCTTTCCTGTCTCTCTCTCTCTGCTTCCTGATTCCCACGAGACTAGCAACTTTGCCAACACTCCTGTGACCATAATGTTCTGCCAAATTGCAGGCTAATCAAGAAAATCATGCAAACAGTGATCTAAAATTAAACTTTTTCTCTCTAAAACTGTGTCCTGGTCTGCTATCTCTTGTGGTGATAAAACCATGACCAAAAGCAACTTTAGAAGAAATGGATTATTTCATCTTGCAGGATCCATCCCATTATAGAGTGAAGTCAGGACTGGAACTCAGTACAGGAACTTGAATATAGGAATTGAAGCAGAAGCCATGGAGAAATGTTGACTACTCACTTGCTACCCTGCTTTTTTATATAAACAGATCAATGGAATTGAATCGAAGACCCTGACCTTAATTCACACATCTATGATTTTTGACAAAGAGGCCAAAAGCATATAATGGAAAAAAAAGATAGCATCTTCAATAATTGGTTGGTGCTGACATCACTAGATGGGGTTATGTAGAAGAATGCAAATAGTACATATCTATCATCCTGCATAAAACTCAAGTCCACGTGGATCAAAGACCTCAATATAAACCCTGTTACACAGAACTTGATAGAAAGTGGGAAATACCCTTAATGCATTGGCACAGGAAACCACTTACTAAATATAACACCAGTAGCACAGACACTAAGAACAACAATTAATAAATGGAATCTCCTTAAATCGAATAGATTCTGTAAGGCAATAAGACAAAACAACAGTCTAGAGAATGGGGAAAGATCTTCACCAATCCTACATCTGACAGAGGAATCACAAACTCAAGAAACCAGAGGCCAAAATCCCAAATAATGCAATTTAAAAATGGCATTCAATGCTAAATAGGAAATTCTGAACAGTAGAATATCAAATAGTAGAAAGACGCTTAAGAATAGTTGCTCTTAGAACACCCAACTCACTCTTGAGGGAGGGGGGAGAAAACTGCATCTGCCAGGAGTGGAGACTGAACTAAACAATATTGGGTCAGTGGGACCATGGGCCTGGTTGCAGCCTACCCAGGGAAGGGATGGGGATTTGTGGAGAAGAAAGAATGACCTGATGTGGTGGGAGGGGGAAGGGACCTTGCATAAGGATATACAAGGTTGGAAAGTGTGACTTTTTTGTTCATAATAATAATAATAAAAGGAAAAAATTAAAAAAAGAATAGTTGTTCTTAAAATCAGAATATTGGCCTCTGTTAAGTAATTGGCTTTGCCTAGATACTTTTAATATTAACTTCTTTATTACAAGGGTCTCTGGTACTAATAGCACCACCAGTAGTGGTCATGATGGTTGAAACAATTTTCTTTGCACCATATAGTATGCAGTACCAGACATTTCAGGGGGATAAATGGTTTTAGACTATGTGATATTCAAGAATCCTGACAGTCAAGCTTTGTCAGGAGGGAAACATCAGTGGGAATGGAGTATTATTTAGCGCACAACCTTGCCAGCAAGGAAAGCGCAACACCCAGGATCTTCTTTCAGCAGTTTATTTGGGACCTTTACAATTGTTCTCTCTTTGTTCTTCTGCCCAGGAAAACCTGCTCAATGACTAAATACTCTCAGGGCATCCAATCCCAACAAGCTATGTGGGCACAGCTCATAGGTCCACATATGCAACAGCAAACCATGCCCCCGGCTCAAGCCAAATAAGGAGTTGTTTATCAAAAGAGAGCACTCACCCATTGGGGGGAGTGGAGGCTGGAAATCAGCACCATCTTTAGGGTGCAGCAGCAGGAAGCTCTCTACAGTATTATGCTGTCAGTTGACACTTGGGGTGTGCTTATGGCTTCTACTGTGGAAATGCTTGCCCTGGTGTGAGACTCCATGTATACCTGAAGGCAATTTGATGGCTGGAACTCTCTCCTCCTGGTTTCTTCAGGTGACATACTATATCAAGATGTATCCAGAGTTAATGTTTTTTCTCCAGATATTCTTTGGCTGAAGTTAAAAATCAAAGACATTGTGACTGCTTTAGGTTACTTATCTAAATAATCTGCTAGCCAGAAAGGATTATGGACTTTTCTGGTAGTTATACTACAGAATCTGCTCTGACAATGTTGTTGGACTTTTCTTTTTCACCCTCATGCACTGGAGACATTCTCATTTTCACAACTGGGGAACAGGAAGGGCAAACACCAGAGTACTGTGTTTCTCTTACTTGATGTTATAGAAGTGTTTTCTGAAATTTACAGGATTGCACATTTTGTTCTGCTGATTTTCTATGTTCTTTTGTGATTATTCTTTTCAAAACACAGCTATAGGCCCTATAAGCCCTAAATCTCCCTCTCCCAAGCCCTCTTTTCAGAAGAAGGAGAGTGCATTGTGTTTCTAATCACAAATATTAAAAAACCCAATGATGCATTTTAAATTCTCATTTGAGCACATGATTTCAATTACTCAAATATACGAATGAAACAGAAGGGGAAAAGATAATTTTACCTATTTCTTTTTGTGCTAAGCATCAAGAAACAAAAATATTTGAAAATAAAATAATTTTCTTTTATTTCAATAATAAGAATGACTTTCTTCAGTTTCATGGACTGGAGGAAATTATGAAAATGGGGATGTTTTTCTTGTATGCAGCAGAAAGATGGTTTCTATTTTCATATCCATTCTGTTAGCCTTTGGTTTTATATTGACAATTTGAATCCGTTGATATTGAGGGACTATTATAATGGCCAATGATTGTTATTTCCTGTTATTTTGTCGTTGGTGGTAGTAGTAGTAAGTGTGTGTGTGTGTGTGTGTGTGTGTGCGTGCGCGCGTCCCATCTTTGGGTTTGACTGGTGTGAACTTATCTATTTCCCATGGTTTTGTGGCTGTAATTACTTCTTGGGGTTGAAGTTTTTCTTCTAGTACCTTCTGTAAGTCTGGATTTGTGAATAGATGTTGTCTGAATTCAACTTTGTCATGAAATATTTTGTTTGTTTTTTTTTCCATCTATGTTGATTGACAGTTTTGCTTGGTATTGGTGTCTGGGCTGGAACACATGGGCTCTTAGAGTCTCTAAGACATTAGTCAAAGCCCTTCTAATTTTTAGAGTCTCCACTGAGAAGCTGTATGTGATTCTTATAATAGGTCTGCCTTTATATACTACTTGGCATTTTCCCTTTGATGATTTTAATATTCTTTCTTTGTTATGTATGTTTAGTGTTTTGATTATTATGTTCTGAGGGGATTTTCTTTTCTGATCCAATCTATGTGGTATTCTGTAAGCTTCTTGTACTTTTATATAGGCATGTTCTTCTTTCAGTTGGGAAATTTTTCTTCTATGATTTTATTAAATATATTCTCTGGCTTTTTGATCTGGATTTCTTAACCTTCTATTCCTATTATTCTTATGTTTGGTCTTTACATAGTGTTCCAGATTTCCTGGATGTTTTGCTTTAAGAATATTTTAAACTTAACATTTTCTTTGACTGATGAAGAATCTATTTCTTCTTTTGTGTTTTCAATACCTAAAATTCTCTCTTCCATTTCTTGTATTTTGTTGATGATGCTTGTGTCTGTAGTTTCTATTCACTTATCCAGATTTTCCATTTCCAGAATTTCCACTATCTGAGATTTTTTTTAATTGCATCTATTTTCATTTGCTGGTCATGAACTGTTTTCTTCATCTGTTCATTAGTCTTTTCTTGGATTTTTAAAGACTGGCACTTTGGAACCTGTTCTCCTCTGAGGAATACCTAACTCAGTTATGACATTAGTATGAGGAAATGAGATGTGCCTGGAGTAGATGCTGAGCTGATCCACCTTGGGACTTCTTGCCCTTTTGGGAGAGGGGATGGATGGATAGGGAGGAGGGAGGCTGAAGGCTGACAAGGAGGGGTTGGGAAGGGGAAGGGAGGGAGAGCAAGGGGATACATGGGAAAAAAAGGACTTTATTTTCTAAAAAGAAAAAAAAAAAGATATATTTATTTCTTCCAATTGTGGGGTTGACTTTTTCTCAAAATTTTAAAGTTTTTTTTATATATTCCTTTAAGGACCTATATCATCTTCATATGGTAATTTTCAAGGTCACTCTCTTGTGCTTCAGCTGTATTAGAATGTTTAGGTCTTGCTTTCATAAAATAGCTAGAATATGGCAATGCCATATTGTTCTTTCTGGTATTGTGTTCTTACACTGGTGTTTAGGTACCTTGATTTGGGATGAGTATAGTTCTAAAAGTTAATTACTGCATTTGTCTTTGTTATATGGGTGTTTTGGTCCTTGGTTTTTCTTTCCATTTTGTTGTTCCTAGATTTAGAATTTCCTCTGATAAAGCTGCAGTTTTCATCCAAGGTAGTAGACCAGGATATGAAGCCTAGGAATGAAGGTACTGTCTGGGGTCCTTAGATTTGGCCAGACCTCTGCCAAAATATAAGTCTTCTTTAGAAGTTGTAGACTAGGATATGGAGTCCTGGGTGTGGGAGGGGTGCAGATAAAGCTGATTTGGGTCAGTGGGCAGTGTCTTACCTAAGGTTCCTAAGACTAGCCTGGCCTCCAGAAAGGCTGTAGGGACTGTATGGTGCTCATGGGATGGGTGCAGTCTGACAGTCTTGTTCTTTAATCTGGAATGGTAGTCTATGATTTTGAGTAGAGAGATGAGAGCTTTGATGTGTCAAGTTATTACTAAATGTTGTATATTGATTCCTGTTATTTGATTAATTTTTTATTTAGTCTTCATTTGTTTAATCACTAATCCAACATTTTATTTTTCACTGTCAACCTTCTGGATATTGCTAACCATTCCTTGTCTCAAATATTTCTTCCAGTTCCCTTTGTAGGGCTGGTGATCACAAATTTCCTTAACCAGTCTTTATCATGGCAAATTTTCCTTTCTTTTTCAAGTCTAAGTAGTAGTTTTGGGGTATAGTCATCTGGGCTGGCATCTGTAGTCTTTTAGAACTTGTAGTATAAATATTTATAGATTTTAATTTTCCATTGAAAAATTACCAGGTGTCCTAATGGACCTTCCTTTATATTTGACATGGCTTTTTGTCCTGTGGCTTTCCTTTTTCCTATACTTCTAGAATTTTGACTAGTATGTAATATGGGTATTCTTTTCTACTTGGTGTTCTATTTGTCTCTTGTGCTTTGAGGAGTATCTATTTAAGAAAACTATGGTCATATTGAAAATATTTCTTAGCCAAGGCTGTTCTATTTCTTCTATATCAATGAGCCATAGATTTAATCTTTCACAGTTTCAGAATTCCTCAATGTTCTAATGTTTTTTGTTTGTGCTTGTGTTTTTTTTTTTTAAATTTATCATCTTCTCTAAGTTATTCAATTCTTCTACTTATCTTCACACCCTGCTATTTTTTTCATTTACTTAATATATTCTATTGGTAAATCTTCCCATTCTGTTTTAAATTTTGAATTACTGCATTTTTAATGTCAAGCTTTCATTTCAGTTCATATTTATACAAAAATTCTTTATTTAAAATCCCATTTTTACAACTTGAATTTTTTTCTTATTTTACTCAACTGTCTGTGTTTTGTGGTCTTAATTATGTCATTTATTCATATCCACTTTTGTTTTCTGAACATGTTTATAAGTGTTATTTTGAAAATTTTTGTTTTTGTATGCCATCTAAGTTGCTTTTCCTAGGGAACATTACTATGGAAATTCTCTCTTTTTTTTTTTGGAAGGTGAATATCATCTTGGCTATTGGGGTTGTTTGTGCTTTGTGATGAGACAAGGGCATCTAGGTTTGGTCATTGGTAATTTGTTTTGTATGTACATCTGTCTCACCATTGTTGAGTGGGCATTTGCATTTATGTTTGCTGTTTTCCTAACTTATCAGGTTTTGAACCATTTGAACCATGCTTGGGGCCATACAGTATTGATATTCAATGGATGTGATAGGTTAAGTGTAATTGACCCTCATAATCTCATAGGTAGTTTCACTATTGGGATGTATGGCTTTGTTGAAAGAAGTGCATCAATGAGGGGGTGAAGTTTCCTATGCTTAGGATACTACCCAGTGTCTCAGTCAAATTCTTCTGCCTGCATGATTAGGACTCTCAGCTGCTACTCTAACAACATGTCTGTCTGCACACTGCCATACTCCCTGTCATGATTATAATGGACTTAACCTCTGAAATTGTAAACAAGCTACCCAATGAAATGTTTTCTTTCTAAGAGTTGCCATGGTCATTGTGTCTCTTCACAACAATAAAAACCCTAACACAGAGGTGATCTACATCACATACAGCTAATGCAGGTTTGGATGACACAAACTTCCATAGCGTTAGAAGGTTTTTTTTCTATTTTTCTTTATTATTATTATTATTATTATTATTATTATTAAACAAAGAAGTCACACTTTCTATCCTGTATATCCTTATTCAAGGTCCTTTCCCCCTTCCAACACAGAAGATACTCAGAAGTCTCTGGAAGGCTCAAGTGGTTCTCCAGGTAATCCTTAGATAGTAGAGACTAAAGTTGCAGTAGGATTTTCATGGTGATAATTGGAAGAAGTACACAGAATTCTGCCTGTGATCCTCTTGCTGTGAAAGTGAAGTGCCCCTCCCCTCAGTTTCTCCCCATTCCCCATCTGCTCCTCCTTCTCTTATTCTTTTTTCTCCTGAGTCTTTATATATTATGAAAATTGCTAGGGACAGAATAGAAATTCTAATTCTTTGACCACAGATCAATACACAGAAAGCATTTCCATTCAGCATGCAAAGCTTGTGAGTAAGCAAAAATAGCTTGTTGAAGAGCGATAATCCACTGAAGTACAAACAGTAGAGGGCCCAATGTCCTTCAGTTGCTTGTTGAATCTGTACTGCTAGAAATCTCCTTTTCAGGTCTTCAACTGGCATTTCTCCCAAACCCAATAGCTCACTTGTTACTTTTAGGCATAAAACCTTTAGCTCAGTTAATTCAGTTTAACCCTTTGTCTTACACTGGTTTTTTACTTTCTTTTCTCTTCCCATCCCCGCTTGCCCTTCCCCCTGCTCATAGGACACCCTTTTCACACTCTTCATCCCACTGCATCCCAAGTTCTCTAGCCTCCAGGGTTGAAGCAGCAACAAAACAGGACAGATAACTGCAACTTGGCTACAGCGTATCATGTCCTTTTATAAAGGATATGTGTGGCCAGCAATGTCTAGGTATGGGAAATGCTGAAATGTCTATTTCTGCCCTGAAATGCAACCTTTCAGAAAAAGCTGAATAGGATCTATCTACTGTGTGGTCCTTGAGGCAGAACATGTATTTTAATAAGGTAATCTTCTCACATATTCTATCAGTATACTAGTGATTTTTCTCCTATAGCTGCCTCCTTAAGTGACCAAGTATGGTCATAGATGTATGCCTACTTGACTTTTGGCCTAAGATAAGACTATTTACTAAGAACAATTACTAGAGTAATGGCCCCACTGCTAAGGTGAAAATATTTTAAGCACAGGTAATAGGTTTAGAAAGGAGCAGCATGCTTAGAATAGGAAAAGAATTCTCAGCAAAGTGGACCTCAATTTAGACTTTGCGCAGCACATTTCTTTGGAGTTTGCTGGAAATAGTCTTTTCCCAGTCTTCCAGGTCATGATTAGTTGTCATGCAAAGCAAGCCAACCCCACACTGGTCTTCCAGAGTAGCCGCTGGGGAATAAAATGAGCTGCTTTCCCAGCTAGGCAACTCATCATCATGCACTGGAATGCAGATCTCTGCCAACAGCCATGGAAAGGAAGCTATAAAGACTTTTTTTTTTTTAATTGAACAATTGATCCCTGCAAAGGAAGTTATGTGATTTACACAAGAACAACAGTTAATTTTTATGTATTATTCTCAGGTTTTCACCTGATTTTCACAAAGCATTGGATACTCAGAGAGAAAGATGTTTTACTATTTATTACTATTATTATTATTATTATTACTACTACTACTACTTAGAATGAAGAAAATGAAACCCTTTTCTGGTGAGTTTTGAACTACCGTCATTCTGTGTGGATTTGGCCAGATACAAAGTCTGGATTTCTCTTCTCATTCTGTGCTTCCAAGCTGTTCCTATAGCCACATATATACTTGCTCCTTACACCTCCCCAACAGAGAGAAAGTTATGTAATCCTCTCCTGAGGATTCTTGCTATGTCATTGAGCATGTTCATGTAAATTTTTACTAGTAAGTGAAATGCAGGGAGGTTAATAAAAGTTAACCCAATAAATTTCTTTTGGGGAATGAAGTAAAGACAGATCCAATGTATAAGTGTCAACTACTCAAACCAGAAGATATGTGCTAGATCTGGAAGATTAAGAAAAGTAAATGAAAGAACATTAAAGAGAAGTTAGTGGGAGGCATTCTGAGCTCCAAGGGAAAGTGAGGCGCTACACAATAAAGCACCAGGCAATCTTGGCAGGCTGAAGCCTCATTCAAAAGTGAGCTATGTCTGACAGATGTGTGCTTGTCTAACTTCAGTCTATTGAAGAAGGAGATTATTCTAAGATGGTGTTACTTTAAACAGGATGTTACTTTAAATTTACAGGATGCATTTGGAATTTTCTTCAAAGATAATAGATAAAATACCCAATGACTTTAAGGAAAATGTCCAGCAGAGAATTGCCAGCAATGGATTGATGACCTCTGTGGATCTGCAGATACTGATTCTATGTGCTTCTCCATTTAATTTTTATTAAATTGGACTACTATCTATTATAGTGGGATTATGTTACATTGTCCTGCCTACTGGTTTAATAAAAATGCTGATTGGCTGTAAGTAGACAGGAAGTGTGGGTGGAAATATCAGACTTAGAAAACTCTGAGAACAGCAAGTGTGGAGCAGAGATGCCAGAGAGACACCGCAATGAGGCATTAGCAGATGCAGAGGATAGAAGTTAAAATGCTGCGCTGAGAAAAGGTACCAAGCTGCATGGCTAAACAAGATAAGAATAATAGGTTAGTTTAAGAGGAAGAGCTAGCTAGCAATATGCCAGAGCCATAGGCTGATCAGCATAAAATTAATACAAGCGGCTATGTGTTTCTATGGGCCTGCTGAACTGCCCATGGCTAGGTTGGAAAGGTTGGGCCAGAAACTTAATACTACAATCTATTGACCTTGCAATAAATTAGCAAATGTGTATCTGTGTGTGTGTGTGTGTGTGTGTGTGTGTGTGTGTGTGTGTGTGTGTGTGTGTGGTATATGGTACATGTGTTATGTTATATGACATGATCACTAATTTCTGTGTGTGAAATGAAAGCTGAAGTTATTGCTTACACTGGATTTGTGAATGAAAACTATATGTGACCAATTCTTATTTTTCTTTTGGATTTTTGAAACAAGATCTAATTCCACCCTGGGTGGGCCTCTTGCCTTTACCTCCCAAGGGCAAGGATTAGAAGTTCCAACATGTCTCCTTTAGCACTTGTTTTCTTGTGCATTGAATATTAAATTTTCAAACAATAAGAGGTACTCAGTGAGATAATCTACCACTAGCTAAATGACTTTTTATAAGTTTACTAGTCCTCTTGCCATTTAATTTATTTGTCTGTAAAAGGCTGTCTTGTGAAATCACATATAAAGACTATATTATGATGTATAGGTCATCTGTAAACTTATGATACATCAAGAGTCTTTGTAAGAGGTGTAGAATGTAGGAGGTTTGTTAGTGTATCTGACTAGACAGAAAACTCAGTAGTGATTAAGATCTTCTGTAAGTGGTCTTTGCCCGGGCTGCAGGGGGTGGCCGCGGCAGGGAAGATGGTGGACGGGAAGGCGGGAGAGCAGAAGCCTGAGAAGCTGCGGCGAGCCGTAGCCGCGGGAGGACCTGAAGAAGAAGAAGCAGAAAAACCCGTGAAAACTAAGACTGTTTATTCCAGTAATGGAGGGGAAAGTTCCAGTCGCAGCACTGAAAAGCGATCAGCTGACGAAGAAGCTGCAGACCTCCCAACAAAGCCTGCAAAGATCTCCAAGTTTGGATTTGCCATAGGTAGTCAGACAACAAAGAAAGCATCTGCCATATCCGTCAAACTTGATCAAGCAAGCCTAAGGAAACGGTTCCAACTCTTGCTCCAAAAACCCTTTCGGTAGCAGCAGCTTTCAATGAAGATGAAGATAGTGAACCAGAAGAAATGCCTCCAGAAGCAAAAATGAGGATGAAGAATATTGGAAGGGACACACCAACATCAGCTGGACCAAACTCCTTTAACAAAGGAAAGCATGACTTTTCCGATAATCAGAAGCTGTGGGAGCGAAACATAAAATCTCATCTTGGAAATGTCTACGACCAAGACAATTAAATGAAGTGTTTGAGATTGGGGTATGGGTGGGTGCAGTTAGAAGGAACAGTCTCCTTTTGTAAAGAATGGTGTAAGACTAGCTTCGGAGCCGCCTTTTCTGTTTCTTTTTCTTTTCTTATTTATTTTTTTTTAAGATTGAGTGGTACACTAATAAATGAGAGTTTGAAATTAGAGGTAATTTATGTTTTATACACAGATTTCAAGACATTTACTAATTTTGTAGTTTTATGTGATTAGTTTCCAAAGGTTACAGATAATAAAGAAATCAGAAGTGCTACCTTTCTAAGAATTGCATATTTTTTAGACACAACTATTAGCACATTAAGAGGGAAGCCAAAAGTTACTGTGTCCTTAAAGCTGTGAGCAGTTCCTCTCCTGACTCCGCCCCCTCATGACCTGGACTGTCCGGCTCCCAGGAGCAGCCTTGAAGAGAGGGAGTATTGGGTTGAGAAGACAATGTTACTGGACTATGAACAGAAAGTAAATTTAGATAAAAATCAAAATAGACCTTTTCCTATGGGCATTTCATTTTGTTTTGGGTTATCATAAACTAGTATTGCATTGCTATCTGTGGGTATAGATGCTTTGCTCTTTGCAAAAGAAAAAAAAATTGTCAAAAATTCCTGTGTGAAGTATTATTAAAAGTAGCCCACTTCACTTTAATGGAGCTTTTCTCCGTTCAGGAGTCTCCAAAGAACACTATTTGCTACCAAAGTAAATCAGTATTTTGAATGTGCTTCTCCTGGTTTTTATTTTAGTCCCCATAAGCATTTCCACCAGAAACTTGAGGTAAATCATATGGAAGCTGTTTCTTTTAAAACCCCGACCAAAAATATAAATGTACGTACTGCTTTAAGTATTTGGCTGGTTTTTATTTTTAAAAGGTTTAAATACCAAAACAGGGGGTGGGCGGTGTATAACATTGTTTGAAGACAGATAAGGCAGCACACTTTCTGTAACTTTTGAAGCATTTAAGTTACTAACTTATTAGATCCAATTTGAATTGAACTCACAAGATTTATTTTTACAACTCCATGGCTTATTTTAAGTATATACATACTGGCCAGTGATTTCAAAAGCACATTTTAATGACTGAAATAGGACAGAAAATGCTTCTTCAAACATACATTCATTATGAAGTCTCATCACATATACTCTTAGATTTGTGTATTGCAAGGTGTTTGTTTTGTGTTTTTGTATTGCATATGGGCCTTTTTAATGTGACAGTTAATGTATCTTTAATAGTCACAGACAAAAAGAATTGATAAGATTTCCTGGAAAATGACAATGTTAAATTTGGAGGCAGCTTCAGTGATTTACATTGGTGGTAATTATTCACTAGGCATATTTTAATGTAATAACTTCAAAAAGCCGCCTGTGGATATTCCTAACACTTTGTACATTACATTTAAGTTTCCTTAATAAACCCCAAATAAAACAATGGAAATGTACATAGCACTGTTAGTTCTTACATGATTTAAGTATATCAAGATACATAAGTTTAACTTTTATGTAGGCAAACCATTCATTTTCCTGTTTGTTAAAATAACATCTCTCCTACATATTCTTTACTTGACTCAAATGACATATTAACCCAAGGTCAAGATGAAGAGAGAGATGACTGAGCTGAATGTCTTTACTAAAATTACAATAAATTTTTGTCAAACAAACAAAAGAAAAAGATCTTCTGTAAGTAAAACACAAAGGATTCTAAGTCATCGTTCTTTATAAGTCAGTAATATATGTTGAATCTTCTAAAATATTAAGTGGAAGCAATATGAATATGATGTTGAAGATCAGTTGGTCTAACATACCACCTGGAAGTGGCTGGTTAGTGAGGTCTCTGGGTTTTGGCTTTGAATGTGGAAAATGTAATCTTATAAAATGTAGAATAGATTAGATTGTCTAGAATAGATTCACACTGAATAAAGTTACAAGAGACAAATATGTAAATCAAGATGCCAATGTGTTAATTTGACTTCTCAAGTACTGAAATGTTTGAATTCACCACTGAAAGACTCCAGGGTAAGTCAAATGTATGATTTGGTGGAGGAAGAGAGAAGGTATTCAGACATTGGATGGTTTGGAGGGATGTACACATCTCAGACAAACATGAAAACTATCAAATCTTCCCAGGAGAAGGTAATGCTAAGAGTCTAACTAATGGAGCACTCTTACGTTTCAGCATCAGGTCTCCTCTTTGCAAGCTTGCTCAGCTGGGGCTCTTCCATTCCAGTCCACTCATTGGAGATCAATGTTACTGATTGTTTCTTTCTAAGATGTTAGAGCAGTCTTTCTACTCTGGTTAGTCTTTATTAAGTGATAGTGTCTGTGTCTTTATCTTCTACCTGATGGAGCAGTTCATGTTTGTTTTGCCCAAATGCTTGACACTCTTAGCAATGTATCTTCACCTGTTCCTGTTTTACGTATAGCCTTTCATTCCCTTGATAGTTTCTCTCTGGTTCACTGAACACTAGCTTTGAAGATGCTTTTCTAAAGCCAGCTCCAACTGCCAGCTTTGTGATTAAACAGCTCTGGATTCTTAGCCCACAATGGTTCAATGTCACCTCAGCCTCTGTCTTAACCACACAATTGAAAGACACCACCAATTGCTCGTTGAAAAGCAATTAATGCATAAACCTGTAAGAAATAATAAGTTGGGCTCGGCAGCAAAATTTTGGAATGATATATCATGAAGAACAGATTCTAGAAACAATTATCTGTTGTGTTTCAATCAGTCTTTTGCTTCAGCTGTTTAAGATATTGGATAAGTCTATTCCCTATACTCAGTACTTCCTTGATTATTTTCACAGGTCTGTTTATCTCTTGATATATACTGTATTCATTGCCATGATATACTAAATATTGTCTTAGAAGTGACAAGTTCCCTTCTCTTGCAGATCTTAGATTAGAACATGAATAAGGTAAGTAGCAAGGGTTAAGGAAACAACTAGGAAAAAACACACAACACTTAAGAATGAATAGGTAGTTTTGACTAAGATAAGAATCTATAAACATGTTTTACACAGGAGTGATATAATCAAATGTACACTTAACAGAATTATTCTCAATATCCTATTGAGAATGGGAGGGGTTCAAGGAGAGACCCAGGAGGAAAGTACTACAACCATCCAAGTCACAGACAATGCTATCCAGTGGGATACATGTAGTGCAGTACAGGATAATTATAGATGCAGCTCACCATAAAGTCCTAAAACATGACAGCATATCATTTAATATTATTTTATTTTGCTGCAATTATTTTGGCCACTTGATTGCATAGTCCTAGAGTGTGAATACTGCAGATAGCAACATGGTAATACAATGTCAAAAGTAAGACAAGTCTGAGAGTCATATCTAATGAATATGAATCTCTGGGTTTTTATTTTTCTCTACTTATCCATGATTTTTTAAATTATAACTATATTATATATTCTAGTGAAGGCTCTGAGACTCTAAAGACAAGGCTTTATTGTTCTCAATACTTCAACTTTATGTGCTTCATGCTTGTGCTGGTGGTTTTGGTCCTGCTAAGCCCTTTGAAAGTAATATAAACAATCCCATGTACTACATAATCAGTGGGCATGTGCTGCAGCCAAGACATTGAACTCAGGAATCTGATCTCTCCCATGGAAGCAGGTACCAAGCAAATTGTTCCATTGATTCTGATTGCTCAAAGTACATAATGTTCTGATGATGTCCTGAATAAAAAGACATTGGTACCCCAAATGCTTAGAATGATTGAAAAGCATGTGCTGGACTAAAGTGAAAAATATCTATATTTCATATATAGGAGTATGGCTTTTGGTGAAAAATTTTTCTGTGGTAGAATGTTTTCTGTATGATGTAAATAAAGTAGCTATTTTGGCCCATGCACGGCACTGTAGAAGTGGGTGGAGAATCAGAGGGCAGGCAGGTAGGAAAGGGTGGAATTAGTCACTCTCCATCCAATCCTCAAGAGAAACAGACATGTAGAGATACCCACCAGCCACGGGCTGGGAGCCACATGGTGAGCAAATCAATAGAAATGGGTTGAATTAAGAGGAAAGAGCTAGCTAGTAATGTGCTTAAGGTATGGGCCAAAGAGTGTAAAAGATATAAGCGTGTGATTTCATTTCTTTGGGGGACAAAAGCCACGGGCGTGAACCAGGTCCCAACCGCCACCGCACGCGCGCCAGGTCGCAAACCTCCCGGACCCAAAACGGTCTGGGGAAAACCTTATACAACATTTTTCTAGATGATTCAATATTTTTCTTAGTTTAATACTTTCAAAGGTGTGTGTGTATGCACATGCACATTTGTTCAGGTGTGCATGCATATGTGTGCACATAAATATGGAGGCCAGAAGCTGATGTTAGGCATCTTTATCAATTGTTTCATTTACTGAGGTAGTGTCTTTGGCTAAACCCACAGCTTGCTGATTTGGCTAACCCACCTGTCTGCCTTGCTCTAGGGTTCTCCTGTTTATGCTTCTTGAGCTCTAGGGCTATAAAAAAGCCACAATGCCTCTCTTGTATCTATATGGGTGATAGAAACATAAATTGTGGCTGTAGGTCTTGTGAGGCAATGACTTTAATCACTGAGACCCATCACCAGCTTTTTTGAGTCCAGCTTCTGCAAGAATTTGGAATACTTACATTTGATTACAGTATACCAAATATTCTATATCTTCTGAAACTTTAAATTTCAAAATAATATTTTAAAACATTACTTACTTGAAACCATCAGATAAAAGAAGCATTTAAATATCTGAGTGTTTTTCCAGCCTCAAATTTGTCAACCAGTAAGATAATGAATACTATATAGTTTATAAATACTGGAGAATTTTTTAAAATGTTTTTCTATGTAAAGTAATTATTGTTTTCCTGTTGTAGCTACTGTTTGTTTTATCTATTTTGAAAAGATCTCCTTTTCAAACTGCATTCTTAATTTATAATTTATGCAAATTTATCTAGTTGCATGTCCTTCTTTAACCCCACCAAACATCCAAATTAGTAAGATAATATTCTCATCATCAGGAACAATCTTTACTTTATTAGAGAACTTAATGTACAAACATGTTCTCTAGTACATTTTCCTTTATTATAGGACAAAAATTATTTAAATACAATCCCAGCTGTTGTGGGGATCTTTGGAGCAAGCTGAGGTGTGTCTGCCTGCCCTAAATTTGTTTCTCAAGCTAGCTTGGTGTTTTGGTTCTCTAGATTACAACTGTGCCTCACTACTAAAGAATAATCAAATCTTCAACTACTAGAATATGATTTGTAGAAAGCTTAGTCAATGTATTCTACTGAAATATGTGCAGATAGGAAAGTTCTCCCTCAACATGGAGTAGGAATAAAAACCACTCTCTGTTGAAAGCATATGTAGAAAATCAGTGTTTAATCTCCAGTTCTCCAAAAGCTGATTCAACTATGTAGAATCAAGTAAGACATTCAGGAATTTTTAAAAGTTATGTAGGTAAGTATAATGTTTAACTAGGATTGAGTTATATACCTTTGTTGAGACCCAAAATATCACTCCTCTGATTTCTCTAGATGCTGTTTTACTATACTTTACAATTAGATATGTTGAAAATAAATGGTTCCTGGAGACACTACTCTTCAGGAATATACCATTGAGTTATTTCCTTTTCTTATTAGATCTCTTATTAGAACACAGACACACACACACACACACATACACACACACACACACACACACACACACACACACACACACTGACAATTATGGTAGAAGAGGCTTTTGATTTGAAAGAAAGTGAGGAGCAGATACATGGGAAAGTTCAACGGGAGGAAAGAGAAAAGAGTAATGATTAATTTTAATTCCAAAAGATAAATTTATTTTTAAAAGTTTAACAATTAAAATAAGAGAATGTATATATATATTTGTGGGTTTTGAAGTTATTACCGCTAAAAGGTTGCTATTAAATTTCAGTGAAGTCACAGGGTAGTTCCTGAGGCTTACCTGACAAGATTGCAATAGGTGAGGCAACACTTAGCAGGGTGCAGAAGGTGTGCTAGCTTCATTGGAAACAAAATTAAAAGGCTTGCTTTTGAGAATGCCCAGAAAATATCACTCAGGTAAGTGTGAAACCCTGGTCAACTGAACTCAGGCCTGAAGGCTGGCTTACTGTTATTCTAACATTTTTATTTGAAATGCCATACTGTCTCCACTTGGCAACTTTCACAGCAAAGTGTTAGTTGTGTGGAATTTGAATTCTCAGCAGGAAAGGTTTCAAAGACACACACACACACACACACACACAGAGAGAGAGAGAGAGAGAGAGAGAGAGAGAGAGAGAGAGAGAGAGAGAGAGACTAAGATTTCCAGTGTTTTCTATCTTACTTTGTTCCTAATTTCTCTTGTGAAGTCCTCCACCTACAATGTGTGAATTGTGTCTGAATCCAGTCCTTCTGGGCTCACAACTGTTGCACTGTTCCATGCACAGAATATTTCTGCCATGTTCGCTCTTACTGAACATGATGGCAAGGAGGGTATGGTGAGAACCTCTATTCCTAGGTCCCCTTTCTCTCTTCCCATCAGCAGAGTACCACTCCCTCCTTCTCCCTCACTCTTACCAATACTTCTGATGACAACGGTTGAGACCATAGAAACTATAACACGTTTTTGTGAAGATGGAATGTTATTTTCTGTCAAAAGCTAGGTTCATACATTTGAAAACATTAAATAGTTGTTAACCATAGAACTTGGCTGATTTTGTATATAAACAAATTCAAGATCTTTGAAGTTTTAATTTTCATTTTATTTTAAGAAAACTGAATGCTGATGCAACCAGCATTTTCTTTGATGTCCATCTGACATCCTTTGTCTCAACAATTTATTCCCATGGCCTCTTGAATTCTTTCAGAATGGAAATAGTATGTTTGAGCAAACTACCTTTGAAGAAGAGTAGCACTGAATTCTCTGATAAATAAAAGATATGTTTTACCTAGAAGATTTTGTTTATGACAAAAAGGCATAAACCATTAAAGAATTAAAGCATATAAAACACCCACCACTAATTATGGGTACAGTATTTTAATCTTCATCTTTTGTCAGAAGAAAACATTTTTATGTCAGCTAAATCCAGGGCTTTTACTTACTTATTTTTATTTTATTTGAAGGATTATAATTACAACATTTTCCCTTTCCTTTCTCTCAGAACAAACCTTCTCATAGACCTTTTCCCACTCTCCCACAAATTCATAGCCTTTTATTTTACTAAATGTTATTCAATGCATACATGTTTATACATACATACATATACATACATACATATATATGTATATATAACGAAGTATAACCTACTCAGTATAATGTTATCTGAGTATATGTTTTCAGGGCTGACTGTTTGTTACTGGACAATCAGTTGCTGTGCTCTTCCCTGGGAAAGACCATTTCTCCCATTCCCAGCTTTCCTTGGTTATCTATAGTTCTTTGTGTAGGGTTAAGGTGCCGTGCTGTAGGGGAAGACATATCATGGCAGTAATGAACAAATTTTTATTTTAAACCCCAGTTGGGTTTAAGGTTAAGGGAAGCTAAAAATCGGCGTGTTGGATAGTGGCTGGCAGGAGGAAATAGGTACTGTGGGTATTTCAAGCCAGTTCAGAAATCATACCTCCAAAGCTCTAATTTCAGGAACACTCTGTGCCTCATAATTCCTGTACAGTTCAGTCAGGGTCTTTAATTTGTCTAGGCCCTGTAGGAAAAAAGATCTTTAAAATGCGGATGATAGCTTCTACTTCACAGAGGTGTTATAATTATAAAGTTAATTTTTGTCAAGTGTTTCATGTATTGTAAGAGCTAAATAAACATTAGCTATTCTCATTAAGAAATTGCACTGACCAGAGCTGATAGCGACTGAAATTTCAGTTTCTGTGGGCAGTGTCTGATCACATCACCTCCACAGCTAATAATACCAATTTATAAAAGTGACATATTCCATTATGTGAGAGATGAAATGCAATCCCCTTTGTCATAGAAAATTTTCTCTTGCCCATACTTTCCTTGGAAAACTCACTTACTTCAAGCCACTGAAAACTCCTAAGACATCTGTTTTTTCTTCCATGTTATGTATGTCTTCATACTATCATGAAGATACCACATAATTTATGTTTTCCAGTCAGACATACAGCAAGCAAATAATGCTACAGTCACATTTGACTCTGTATTAAACATCTGGTGTCAACAGAAGAGATAAGAAAAAATGATTGTACTGTCAGAGTTAATAATTCAGAAATATTAATCAGCTCTTGTAATCACCTATAGTATATCATGCATAATTGGCCCTTATGAATTTTTCCCTCTTGTGTCACTTAGTAAATTTTTATAGCTTGCATTTTAACCAAACCAAATGTTTAGTCGGGTGCATGATTTTCACTTTCTTATGATGCTGCTCTGTATAAATTATTTTTGAATATCTAAGAAATAGATTATCATCATCTTCACTGAACCAGGGTTGAATATCAGTTTGATGGTAAATGATCCATGATCGTAGATAATGCCTTCATAGGTAGGATCTTTGCAGTGAATTTTGAATATGAACTATCAAAAGGGATATCCATTGCAGGCTCAGCACTTCAGGGAAGGTGTATTTTTATAACACCATGAAAAGGGCCTTTGCCAAATGGTGGCAGTAACAGAAGGAACAGTCTCCACCCTGATGGTAGGGCAGACTGCAACCGTACCTCTCTAAACCCTGCTGTGTGCTGAAACAGGATAACTTTGAAGTTTAAAAAGCTTTCAGATGTAATAAGACTTTTTTGTTTAAATCATATTACAATGCCCACCTTATACACAGTAGAATATTTTACGGAGCAGCATTAGCATGATCACATTTTACTGTATTAGGAATCTGGTGTCAGACTAAACAGCATAGGAAGCGGGATGATGCTGTCACACTTAATACTTTAGTATTATTAAATCGCTCTTCCAATTATCAGTACTTCTTCATGTATAATTGGCCCTTGGTGTACATTTTGTACACATGTGTAATGCTGTGCATATATCTAGAAGGTAATAGGTTCCAATTTTTCTTGTAAACTATCAGTGAATATGGCCAAATGGAATCAGTTCTTCAGCAGTAGTGCCTTGCTTCAATTTTCTAAAAGGTAAGCACACACACACACACACACACACACACACACACATATCTTTTAAAACAACACCACAAACTTATTTCATTTAGTAACAAACAGTCCCTTGCTTTATGTAAAACTATTTGCCATAAGCAATCTTGGGCAAGTGTGCCTTGTCCTCAGCCTTGCCTATAAAGCTAATGTCTAGAGCTTGGGTTACTGTGCCACTCAGTTTGGGACCATTTGCTTCTGTGCTTAATTAAAACTCATTTGTCATCTGCTGTGATTTTTCACCTGTGGTACAGCTAGGCTGTTCACATTCACTTCATACTGGGTCTGAACAGCTTTGTTTCAGTAGAAACAACATGGCATTGTGGATGGGAAGTTAGGATGCCGGGGCCTTAACTAAAGCAACAAACACTGTTCATATCTTGTTCGCAGCCCATCTGAGCATACCAAGTTGCAAGACTTCCACTCTAGTGATCTGACAGAATAGTCTTCTTGAATACCTTAATAGTTGATAGCAACATTCCCACACTCTGGCTCTTCCCCTGGTCCTATCTGCATTTCTGTGCTTGTTAGTCTGTCAGAGAGGAATAACTATTTTAATCTCTGTCACTGTTTGCTGTTATGAACTAGGCCTTGGAACAGTACAAACCTGAGCACAGAGGCTGAGGAGGAGGAATAAAGGCTATAAGTAAGGGAAGAAAATCTACAAAGCAGCAGGCAGATAAACCTTTATACACTCACTGTCCAACTCCCTTGTTTGCTTTGTTCCATACCCATACTAGGTTTCTGATGGATATAGCTTGCTACACTCACAATTGGCTAGAGAGATATAGTTTTATTTAATTAAAAAGAATGTTTGTATGTTGAAAGGAAAGATCTGGAACATTTTCCAAAAGTGATTGTTTCTAAGACCTTAAAGAATTATAGAATTACAGCTGCTTCTCATGAGCATGCATACACATTGATGAGTATATGCTTCCCCTGGGATGATTTCTCAATAACCAGATGTATAAGCTAGCCTTTTCTTCTCTATAATTGAGTTCCTAGTGAAAAGACAAAGAGGGAAGTGCAGGGTGTCTTGGTTTTAGAAGAATGAGGAAATAGAAAGTATTTATGAGAAACAAGTACATGTGCCAAATGCCACCCTAGAATGATGGCTTTTAACTTTCCTAATGCTACCACCCTTGAATACAGTTCCTCATGTTGTCACCACATGACCCCTCAACTGTAAAATTATTTTCATTGATACCTCATAACTTTTATTTTGCTACTGTTATGAACTGTAATATAAATATATGATATTTCCAATGATCTTAAGCAACCACCATGAAAGAGTTGTTTGATTCCCAAGAGGTTGTGACCCATAGGTTATGAACCACTGTTCTAGGAGAAAGTAGAATTGTATTCCCTTAGAGGAATTACTCATCTCTTTAGAGCTGTTTCTAATTTGTAGAAGGAAAAGCAATAAAAATCTTATGAGAAGCAAGTGAAACTTGGAAAATATTGTATGTGGTATTGATCAGGGGCAATCTTTGGTATTTTTAAAGTGTATAGACCCCATTTTCCACCAAAGTACTGATATAAAATTTTTATATTAAGATGGTGTTTGTTCAAGTTTCATTTCTGATGCTGTGAGGAAATACTCTGACAACTTAGTGGAGGGAAGAGTTTATTTTGTCTTAAAATTACTGGTTGTAGTCACTGTGGAGGGGAAGAAAAGGCAGGAATTCAAACAGCTAATCACATCACATCCACAGTCCACATTAGAGAGAAATGAATGAATTCCTGCTTGCTTGTTCACTGTGCTCAGCTAAATTTCTTCACTCTTAGTTCAGTTCAGGGTCTTCCTGTTAATATTTAGGCATCTACATTGGCCTACCCTTGGGGACCTAAAATGATATGTCATCAGCTACAGCCACTCCCTGTGCACATGAGCTTGTTAGTACTCAGGCATCTGCACTAGCTTGCTCAGGGTCCGGAGAAAATATGTCTACATCAACAGAGCACTCCCTATGCAGTTGAGCTAAATCCCATTATAAAAAACAACTTTTCCCCATCAACCCCCACCCCCTACCCTGTCCTTGCCCTCTGCTGTCATCTTCAGAGGCCTGCTTCTGTACCCCCTCTTTCTTTTACCCCCCAAAAACCTCTCACCTGAGTTCTGTTGTGTGGTGTGAGTTTCCATTCACAACACTTTTAAACTACAACACTTCCCATGACAATTCACAATCAAGACAGTACCTCACAGGCAAGTCTGATCAAGGTAATGCCTCATTTGACACTCCTTTCCATGTGATTCCAGATTGCTAAAGAGTGACTGGAGTGGAATGATATGTTACGTTTTAAATAATTGTCCTGCCTATGGGTTTAATAAAAAGCTGACTGACCAAAGGCAAACAGGAAGTATGGGCAGGGCTACCAGGCTAAGGAAACTCTGAATACAGGAAGAACAGAGACAGATGCCAAAGAGCCGCCAGAGAGACAATGAGGAGACCGAGGAGACACAGCAGACACAGAGGAAAGAAGATGAAATGCTGCTATGAAAAAACTGAACAGCTGAACAAGATGTATTGAGTTGAGATGAAGGAGTTAGCAAATTATATGTTTGGACCCTAGGTCAATCAGTGTAATATAATAATATAAGCCTATGTGTGATTATTGGAGGCTAAGCGGGGCTGAGAGTGAGACTAAACCTTTGGTTCAGGCCCAGAAAGACCAGGCCAGAATTATTTATAAGTGACATTTAAAAATATTATGTATTATGAATATGGACTTCAAAAAGTACTATTTCATTTTATAAAATGGGATTAGATTATTAGAGAAAAAAATCAAATTTCTTCAAAGAATTTAGTCAAAAACCTAACCTAATTGTTGTTGTAAAGAAAAAAAGCCTTAAGTTCTATGGAAGCCTGATATATAAATGGTAATAGAACTCATAAAAAGAAAAAAATTTATGTGTATAATTTATCTTAGTTTTTAGAGACAGAGTCTTAATCTCTCAGGCCTGGTATTCTCTATTTAGCCCAACATAGCCTCAAACTCACAAGTGTTGGGATAATTTTTTTCATCACGCATCTTTTTTTTGTTTTTATGTTTTAGAAATTTCATAATATATTTTGGTCATATTCTTTAATCTCCCCTAACTACTTTATGATCCCAGTTTGCTACCAAGCCAACCTCTTGCTTAACAACAAATAAGATATGTGGAATCTAATTTGTGTTCAATATCTGCCTATTGTTAAACACAAGACCTGCCCCAGAGTGTGGGTCATATATGTAGTATCATTTTGTTGACAAAACCTGACTTTCCCTAATGCAGCAGCTATGAATTCTAAGTACATTCTTCCCCACTTCTTTCAAATGCTTGAATTTCATCTGGATGGAGCTTGTTCAGGTTGTGCATATGCTGCTGCAGACTCTGAGATCATATATGCATCATCCCTGTTCTATATAGAAAACAGTTTCCCTGGAGACATTTACAACCTCTGGCACTTAGAATCTGCCTCATCTTTTGCATAACCTCCTGAGTCTTAAGGGGAGAAGTGTGGTAAAGATATTCCATTTACAGCAGAGTGTTCTGAGGTCTCTCAACCTCTGCTCATTGTCCATTTATGGGGCTTTGTGTTAATTGTCACCTGGTACAAAAAGTGTATCTAATGAGTGCACTAATCTTTGAGTACATCAGTATGTCATCAAGAGTCATCAAGTTCACATATCAGAATATTATTAGTAGATTTTCCCCCTAGGATCCGTTACCCATATAGTTTCAGTGTTATGGCCTCATTAACAGTTGAAGGTATAGGATCCACCTCATGGGAACATCCTTGAATCCAATCAAAAAGAGGTTTGTTAACTTGAAAATATTTATCCCACTTTTGCACTAATACATATATCTTGTAAGTCACTGTTGTACCTTGGAGGAGTAATAGCTAGAAGAAATTGATGATAAAGTTTCTTTTCTGCTATTGTCTATTGCTGTGAGATTTTACCCTTATACTTTGTAAATCTTTATCCCTCCTATTGGTTTATTAAAAAATGATTAGCCAGAAGGCAGACAGGGAATAGGGGTAGAATGAAGAAAACTCTGTGAAGAGGAAGAGCAGAGCAGAGATGTCAGGCAGGACAAACAGGAAGGAAAACAAAAAATGCTCTGAGAAAAAGTACTGAACCACTTTGCTGATCATAGGTTAGTTGAAGAGTAATAGTTAGCAAGTAATAAGCCTTGGCCATAGGCCAAACAACATATAACTAATATAAAACTTTGTATGATGATTTTGGACTGGGGGTCCAGAACTCAGAGCTAGACTGGGCCAGAAACTTCTTACTACAAATGGTGCCCAAAATGAGAACATGTTGTTTGCATTCCCAAGAGATGAAGTGGGTGGTTTTTGGTGTTTCAATTGGTTATACATTACTATCCTTGTTTAGAGTAATTGGTTACAAATTGTTATGGGTTATGGTTAGAAAAAAAAAGCTGAACAAGAAAGATTAGATTCAAGGGTTTTTTTTAAAAAAAAAAGAAAAAAAAGGGGGTACAGATATGATAGCACATAAGTGTAGAATATTGAATCTACCTTTAAAAAGTAATTACTAGTTTTAAATATTTTACATTGGATTGAATTTCTTTTTATAATGTATACAATTGTGTATATTGATACAAAGTTGAGATTAACTTTGTTATTATACTTATATCTCTACTTGTTCAAGGTATCGTACCTATACAGTTTATCTAACAATGTAATGCAAGTTTCTAGTCCTTGAAAGTTATTATTAACAACTAATTAGGATATAAAGAAATGCAAATAGTAGTTAGACATTGCAATCAAACTTATAGTCATATTAGATATGTTTTTCAAGGTCAAACAGAGATATATTTTAGATGGATAGATCTTCAAACACTTCTGAGGTCTACAGAATATTTCATTTAAGATAATTTAATAACATAGGTACTTTTTATTTTTATGACAATTAGACATCTGCTCCTGGTAACAACAATCTACTTCAGAGAAGATGATGGGCATTGAAGAAACTCCATATGGAGTTGACCTTTTTCATGGCCAAAGTTAGGGTATTATGTCCAAAATGGACAAGCAAGACGTAAACAAAATAACTGCTGATCCTTGCCAGGACAAGGACTTCAAGAAGGTCTTTAGGAATATCCTGCTCAACAGAGAAGGCTGTCAGATATGCTAGGCCTCTAAGCTGAAGATGGATGCTTCAACAATGCAGAGGAATGTTAGGTGATTGTCCAGGCAGCCAGCTGTTTCATGTTTCACATTTTTTGGAAGTTGCTTGCTTGCACATCCTGTTTACTTATTTATATTATTTCCTTCTTGGGTCTCTGAGGGAGGTGAAGATGAGACAGTTGTAGTAATAGCTTTTTGTGGCTATTTTAGAAAAGACACTCACTTAGAAGTTAAAGTGTGTAAGTTTGAGAGACAACAAGTGATAGTTTTCAGTTAGTAATACAAGTTATACAGAAAGTGAGTTAGGTACAATCCTTTGGACTCACCAAAATAGGATAAATAATAAAATATTTTCTTTGAATTTGTCAATTGTTAATGGACCGGACATTACTCATGTAATTATTGCTTGTATATATTGTGTAAAATTACTGTACCTAATGTATATAGCTTTATTATGTTAGTTATAAACTTTTTAAACTTTTGATACAAAAGAGGATATGTGGTGATATATTGTATGTTTAATAAAATCAGCCTGGAATATCAGAAAGCAGAATCACCCACAGTCAAGCAATAAAGATCAGAGAGTGGTGACTCACACATTTAATACCATCACTTAGGATACTAAGATCTTTCCGGATTTCTATGAGTTCAAGGTCCAATAGCCAAACATTAGTAGCTCACACCTTTAATCCTAATTCTTGAATTATAAAACAAAGTTGAAACTGGAAGTAAAACAGCTTGGCAGGAAAGATATTTAAGGCAGGAGGAAGCAGAGATTCAGGCATTCTGTAGAAGTGAGGAGCCAGGCAAAGGACTTTAGAAGATAGTGTTCACCTTGTTCAGCCTGAGAAGTTGGCTGTGTGAGAATTGATTGTGGTCTGTTTTTTTGCTCTGATATTTCAGCTTTCCCACCTTATCTGGCCCCAGGTTTTCATTCTATACTAACTAGAATTCCTGAAATAGTCTATAGTACCTTTCAGTGGTAAGAATGCTTGTCAGTGTAGGTGAAGTCTCTAGTTGACTATTAGTTTGATTTTTTTATATTCAATGACAAAAGTATGTAATATTTTCAGCAAAAGGTTTTTTGTTTTTTTAACCATCAGGTTGTGGAGGAAAATCAACAGCCTAAATAGCCTAAAATGTGTGTGGGGATCTATAGGACCCCTTTGGCTTTGGCTAACATCTCATTTTTAGTCTTCTGAGTGTTATTTAGTAGTATATGATATCTACTTGGGGTATTATCTTCCCTATTATATGGTGACTACACTTAAACTATTAGAAGTTTTTTCATTTTTTTAACAACTAAATAATTTTCATTATATAGCAAATGGGCCACATTTTCTTTTTATTTTTTTTACCACTCATAGATTTTTATTCAATGTTAATGTTACAGAGCACTGTGAACCATGCCTGAGAGCCCAAAGAAAAAATGGTGCAATGGACAACCTCATCCACCTAGAGAGTGTATTAAAACTTGATTCATGTGCATGTTGATAATTTCACAATCTTAAAAATTATAACAAGACTAGGAATTTACGTCTGCTCCAAGTCTTCAGTGTTCCAGTACAGTATATGCCCTTAAACAAACCTCTTCACAACTGTCTTCATTCACTTCTCAAATCCTACACCCAAACAAATTTGGGGGTAGGGTGCAGGTATAAAACATACTTTAAGGGAAGTATGTGGTTCAAGGAGTGAGATTACTTGTTAAGGTTTCTGGTACCCAATACATCTTTAGTTTAGCCAAGAATCTCCAATTTCAATAACCCAGCCTCTAACAGGCTGGCTCAGATCATTATTATTGCCCAGTCAACAATATTGTCCAGAATGACATGCAGACTGGTCAGAACACTAGCATACACCTCTGGCTTCCTACACTTCTGCACTCATTTACCAAACTTTTCAAGCTGGGAGAGCTCCTCTCATTACCTGTCTCATTCCTTTCAGTAGTGAACAAGTCTGAACTGTATTTGGCAAAGGGAATCATTACAGAGAAACCCAGGCACTGCCATCGTGTAAGCAGTTGCCAATGGTACTGAACCATTTCTAGTGACATGGAAGTAGGTAAAGCAAATGGGCCACATTTTCATTATTCATTCATCTTAATGGGCGTCGAGGCTGCTTCCAATTTCCAGTTCTAATTGCTACTATAAATAGAGCAGCAATGAACATGAATGATCAGGTACTTCTGTAGTAAGATATAGAATTCTTTGTATACTCCTGTATATATGCCCAAGAGTGGTACAGTGGTAGCTTTTAGTAGATTGGTTTTTTTCAGCCTTTTAAGGGTCTCCATGCTCATTTTCATACTGCCTATGCCAGTTTCCATCCCCATCAGCAGTGAATAAGTGGTCTTCTTTTCCTGCATCCTTTCTAACATCTGCTGTCATTTGTTTTATTAACCTTATCCATTCTAACTAGAGTAAGAGGAAGTCTCCAGGTAGTTTCAGTTTTCATTTTCCTGATGGTTTAGGATTTTGAACCTCTTAAAAAATGGTTCCCAGCCATTTGTGTTCCATCATTTGAAAACTGTTTCTATACTTCATTTTAAAATTTAATCATTTGCTTATATTTAATTTTTTTCAGTTCTTTGTATATTCTAGATACCAACCCTCTGTCAGATGTATAATTGGCCATTTTCTGTTGTTCAGGCTGCCTCTATTCATGGATAATGGTGTCCTTTCCTTCCCTCTACAGATGTTTTTAGGTATAATCCATTAATTGTTGGTCTTAATGACTGTGTTGTGGGTGTCCTGTTCAGAAAGTACTTTCTTGTGATGATGAAATGAAGCAAATTCCCTAATTTTCACTTTTAATATCAGGATTTATGTTGAGGTCGCTAATCCATTTAATGCTTCTAGATTAGCAATTCTCAACTTTTGGATTGTGACCTCATTGGAGGTTGAACAAACTTTTCATAGGGGTTGCCTAAGACCTTCAGAAATATCGTATATTTACATTATGATTCATCTCAGTAGCAAAATTACAATTATGAAAATTATTTTATGGTTTGAGGTCATCCCAACATGAGGAACTATATTAAAGGTTCATAGCATTGGTAAGATTGAGAAGCACTGTTATAGACTATCGAATTTGGCCAGTACCATTGGTTAAAGATGCTACATTTTCTTTAGTATAAAACTTTGGCCTTTTTGTCAAAGAATCAGGTGACCATAGGTCATCATATGGAGTTATGTTTAGGTCTTCAATTATATTCTGTCTGTTAATATCTGTTTTTATACCAGATATTTTTATTACTATAGCTCTGTAGTGCAACTTGAAAACAGGGATGGTGATAACCTTCAGCAATTCTTTTATTATGTTTTCTTTTCTCTTGAGAGTTTTGTCTTTTCATATGAAGAAAGTATCATTTTCTGTGAAGAATTGTTTTAGAATGTTAATGGAGTTTTATTGAATCAGTAGAGTGCTTTAGGGAGGATGGTCTTTTTTTTTTGTATTTCTAAACAGATGATCTATGAGCATAAGAGGGCTTTTTATCTTTTCCTCAATTTCTTTCTTTGCTGTCTTAAAACCTTTTATTGTGCAAGTCTTTCACTTTCCTGTTAGAATGATCATTGTCATTTGGCCATGGCATCTCTGCCATACTGGTGTCTTCACAACAATTCAGGATTTACTTTCACAGCTTTGTGTCACAGCCTAGGTCAATTTTCAGGGACTCTGAACTTATTGTACTTGCCTGACCTTATCAATTCTCTGTAGTGACGATTCAAGACTCCACTTCCATCTCAATCTTTCCTTTTAATGGCTGAAAAACCAGTGCCATGTTGATGATGTTGCCAGGTTTTGCTGCCAGTTCAAAGTATAGATGCTGGCACCCTTAAACTATAACTGTAGTACCTTGTTGGAGCTGACCTCTTGGAAATACAGTTGCTTTCCAAAGAGCAGTAAACCACTAAGGCATTCTGACTGTAGGCTCTCTTCTTTAAAATAAGTTTGCATTCTCACAAATTGGAGCATCCTGTGGCTAGTGTGTTTTTTTTTTCAGGACATATTTTCTGTTGTCCCAGTGTATAGCAGGAGGTTTGTTTTGGCAATTGCAGCCTCCGTTTTCATCAGGAGCCTTGCTACAGTTTTAAACTCAGGTTATTTTTCTAGATAAACTATATTTGCTTTTACATTTTCCTGCACACCTATTTTTATACACAGCACACCTGTAGTAGAGTAGTAAGCATGCCATGGACAGCCTTGGAAACTCCTCCACCAAAATTATTAACACATCACATGGAAATTTCATTTCTCTTAGGCTCTCTGAGCAGAGGTAAAAATAACCAGAGCTTTTGCCATGTTATAGTCAGAATGGCCTATTTTTGAGAGAATACTTACTTGCTCCTCTCTGAAGCATCAATAGACTATAGTGAGATTATGATACATTGTAAACATTTGTCCCTCCTACTGGTTTAATAATAAGAGTAGAGGTTTTCTACTTCATTGGTTAGGTTTAATCCAAGGTAGTTTTTGTTTTATTGTTGTTGTTGTTGTTGTTGTTGTTGTTTATTTACTTGCTTTTCTATGTAAGTGAAATTGTTTACTTGATTTTTTATCTGAGTATTTAGGAAGACTACTGATTTTGGCATAGTACTTTTAAATTGTGCTCCTATGCTGAAAGTATCAGTTCTAGGTGTTGCCTGGGGTCTCCTCTGTTCTTTCATTTCCTTTCTCTCTCTTATTCTGTTGTTCTATTGCTCTAGCTGAGACCTCAGACATTTCTTGAGTAGAAGTGGGGTGAGTGGCATCCTTGTCTCCTTTCTGATCTTGGTGAAGATACAGAGTTCTTCTCCATTGAACCTGATGGTTGCTATAGATCTGTCATCCATATTCTTTATTAAATTGTGATATGCTCCCTCAATTCCTTGTACTTCCAGGGATTTATATGATGTAATCTTGGATGTTGTCATAGGACTTTTCTGCATCTAATGGCATGATCATATAATTTCTGTCCTTGAGATGATTTATGTAAAGAATTATATTTATTGATTTATGTTTGTTGAATCATTCCCTGCATGTATGGAGTATATTCAATTTGACGATATTAAATTATAATGCAGGTTTGTTTGTTTGTTCTTTAGAACAATGTTTAGTTATATAAAATTGGCACATTATGTTTGGAACATAAGTTAAACACTCTCCTATTTTTGGGTGCTTAGATGAGTTCTGACTTTATGCTCTTATAAAAGATGTCCTTGAGATTCTGGCACCTGAACTACCCATCCGGAGAGTCCCTCTCCAGGACCGGAGTCAATCCCTAGGGTCTGAGCTCAGACTCTCCCTAGAAGACAGGAGCTAGAGTTTGGCTGTAAGGGGATCCTCTAGCAACACCTAAAAGAGGGGATCTTGCATGGCCAGCCCCTGACTCCAGGGTAAAATGCATCATTAGAGAAAAACTGAGGCTTTTGAAATTCAGACCTCTGTCAGGAGCAGAGTCAGAGACTGTGCAGACCTCTTGCTCAGAGCAGACAGGAGACACACAAGACCTCGTGCCACAACTCACTAGGTGTTGACCAATCATGAACCACTGAAACCATGGGTAGATGCCAGTGCAAAATATATATATATATATATATATATATATATATATATATATATATATATATAACAAATAAAAGACAACAAGGCAAAACCAGAAGAAACTGGTGGTTCCACAACTACAAGACCTGGACAGAGCTACGAAAAGGAAACAACACCAAAAACACCTTTATGAAGATTATTGAAGCCTTCAAAGAAGATATAAAAAATTCCTTAAAAGAAATATAAGAAAATACAAACAAAAAATGGAAGAGATGAACAAATCCTTGAAAAAAAACAAGAAAAGGTAAACCAAAAAATGAAAGAAACATTCCAGAAACTAAAAACTGAAATATAAGCAATAAAAAAGGCACAAAATGAGACCAAGTTGAAAATAGAAAATATGAAGAAAAGAGCTGGAACTACAGATACAAGCATAACCAACAGAATCCAAGAGATGGAAGAGAAAATCTCTGGAGTGAAAGACCCAGTAGTGGAAATAAATGTACCAGTGAAAGAAAATACTAAAACCAAAAAAGTCATAACACAAAATGTTCAGGAAATCCTGGACACCATGAAAAAAACCAAACCTGAGAATAATAGGACAAGAAGAAGAAGAAGAAGAAGAAGAAGAAGAAGAAGAAGAAGAAGAAGAAGAAGAAGACCAGCTCAAAGGTACAGATAACATATTCAATAAAATCATAGAAGAAAACTTTCTTAACTTGAAGAAGGAAATGCCTATAAAAATACAAGAGGCTTACAGAACACCAAATAGATATGACCCCAAAAAAAGGTCCACTCACCACACAATAAAATAGCCACAAAACATACAGAACATAGAAAAAATTTTAAGAGCTGCAAAAGAAAAGGGCCAACTTACTTATAAAGGCAGACCCATCAGAATAACACCTGACTATTCAATTGAAATGATGAAAGCAAGAAGGGCTTGGTTAGAAGTTATACAGACACTAAAAGAGCATGGCTGCCAACCTAGACTACTATACTCAGCAAAATTTTCAATCACCATAGATGGAGTAAACAAGATATTTCATGACAAAGTCAGACTGAAACAATACCTATCTACCAACCCAGCCCTCCAGAAAGCATTAGAGGGAAAACTCCAACCTAAGGATCCCAGACGAAACCAGAAATATTCAATAATCACACAGAAGAATAGCCCAGAGAAAGGAAATACATACAAGCTACCACCAAAAATAACAGGAAACATAAATCAGTGGTCACTAATATCCCCTAATATCAATGGACTCAACTCACAAATAAAAAGACACACACTAACAAGATGGATACAAAAACAGAAGCCATCCTTCTGCTGCATACAAGAAACACACGTTAACCACCAAAACAGACACAGGCTCAGAGTAAAAGGTTGGGAAAAGATTTTCCAATCAAATGGCCCTAGGAAACAAGCTGGGGTTGCCATCATAATACCTAACAAAGTAGACTTTAAACTAAAATCAATTAAAAGGGACCAAGATGGACATTACTTATTCATCACAGAAAAAATAGGTCAAGAGGAGATTTCAATCCTGAATATTTGTGACCCTAATATAAGGGCACCCATCTATGTAAAAGAAACACTACTAAAGCTCAAATCCCACATCAATTCTCACACCCTGATAGTAGGCAACTTAAATACCCCACTTTCATCCCTGGATAGGTCAACCAGACAGAGACTCAATAGAGAAATAAGGAGTCTAACAGATGTTATGATGCAAATGGATTTAGTAGATATTTACAGACACTTCCACCGAAATGCAGAAGAGTATACACATTTCTCAGCACCACATGGAACTTTCTCTGAAGTTGACCAAATAGTCAGTCATAAAGCAAATATCAACAGATAGAAAAAAATGAAAATAATCCCTTGTATCATATCTGATGACCAGGGCCTAAATTTAGAGTTCAACAATATCAAAAATCACAGAAAGCCTACCAACTCATGGAACTAAACATCACTCACCTGAACCACATCTGCGTCAAGGAAGAAATTAAGAAAGAAGTTAAAGTCTTCCTAGAATTTAATGAAAATGAATGCACAACATACCCAAACTTAAAGAACACAATGAAAGCAGTCTTAAGAGAAACATTCGTAGCACTAGATGCCTATGTGAACAGCCTAGAGAAATCCCACACTAGCGAACTAACAGCACAGCTGAAAGAGTTAGAACAATTAGAAGCAAACTCACCTAGAAGGAGTAGACAGCAGGAAATTATCAAAATTATAGCTGGAATCAATACAATTGAAACAAAAAGAACAATACAAAGAATCAATGAAACAAAGAGTTGGTTCTTTGAGAAAGCTAACAAGAAAGAAAAACACATATCTAAACTAAACAAAAAGCAGAGAGAGACAATGCAAATCAACAAAATCAATAATGAGAGGGGGAGATAACAACAGATCCCCAGGAAATCCAGAGAATTATCAGGTCATACTTTGAAAATCTATATTCCACAAAAATGGAAAACCTAGAAACATGGGCAGCTTGTTGGACAGATACCATTTACCAAAATTAAATGAAGGCCAGATTAATTACCTAAACAGGAAATTGAAGCTGTCATTAAAAGCCTCCGAAGTAAAAACAAAGTCCAGTTTCAGTGCCAAAACCAGACATTCAAAGAAGAATTACTACCATTACTCCTCAAACTATTTCACACAGTAGAAACTGAAGGAATATTGCCAAATTCCTTTTATGAGGCCACAATCACCCTAATACCCAAGCCACTCAAAGACACAACAAAGAAGGAGAACTACAGACCAATTTCCCTCATAAATATTGATGCTAAAATTCTCAACAAAATTTTGGCAAACTGTACACAAAAATATATAAAAAAAATCATCCACCATGACCAAGTAGGCTTTATCCTAGAAATGCAGGGTTGGTTCAACATGTGAAAAACTGTAAATGTCAACCATTATATAAACAAACTGAAGGAAAAAAAACACATGATCATATCCTTAGATGCTGAAAAAGCCTTTGACAAAATCCAACACTCCTTTATGTTGAAAGCCCTGGAGAGATCAGGAATACAGGGAAAATATGTAAATATAATAAAGTGATTTACAAAAAGTCAACAGCCAACATCAAACTTAATGGAGAAAAACTCAAAGGAATCTCACTAAAATCAGGAACTAGACAAGGATGTCCTCTCTCCCATTATCTATTCAATATAGTTTTTGAAGTTTTATTGCTAAAACAATAAGAAAATGAAAGGAGATTAAGGGGATACAAACTGGAAAAGAAGTGAAACTATATCTATTTGCAGATGATATGATTATATATATAAGTGACCAACAAAATTCTACCAGGAAACTTCTACAGCTGATAAACACCTTCAGCAATGTAGCAGAATACAAGATTAACTCAAAGACATCAGTAGCCCTCCTCTACACTAAGGATAAAATGGCTGAAAAAGAAATAAGGGAAGCATCACCCTTTATAATAGCTGCAAATAGCATTAAGTACCTTGGGTAACTGTAACCAAAGAAGTAACACATTTATTTGACAAAAACTTTAAAACACTGAAGAAAGAAATTGAAGAGGATAACAAAAAATGGAAAATCTCCCATGTTCCTGGTTAGGTAGAATCAACATAGTAAAAATGGCAATTCTACCAAAAGCAATCTACAGATTCAATGACCTTCCCATCAAAATCCCAACACAATATTTTACACACCTTGAAAGAATAATATTCAACTTCATTTGGATAACAGGAAACCCAGGATTGCCAAAACAATTTTTCTCAACAAAAGAACCTCAGGAAGCATTACCATCCCTGACGTCAAGTTATACTACAGAGCTACAGTAGTAAAAACAGCGTGGTACTGGCATAAAAACAGACATGAGGATCAATGAAATTGAATTGAGGATCGGGCATTAATCCAAAAACCTATGAACACCTGATCTTTGGCAAAGAGGCCCACAATATTCAATGAAAAAAAATAGCTGGATGGAAGTATATAGAAAAATGCAAATACATCTAATCCTGTCACCCTACACAAAACTCAAATCCAAGTGGATATAAGACCTCAACATAAACCCAAACACACTGAACTTGATAGAAAAGAAAGTGGAAAATACCCTCCAACGAATTGGCACAGTGACCATTTCCTAAATATATCACCTGTGGCACAGACACTAAGAACAACAATCAATAAGTGGGACCTCCTGAAACTGAGAGGCTTCTGTATGGCCGAGGACACAGTCAATAGGACAAAAATGACAGCCTACATAATGGGAATAGATAAAAGACAGAGATGACAGTCTATGTTGTAGAGGATGTGGCATGAGGGGAACACTCATTCATTGTTGGTGGGAGTGTAAGCTTATTTAGCTACTCTGGAATGCAGTATAGCAGTTTCTCAGAAAACTGGGAATCAATGTCCCCAAGGATCCAACAATACCACTACTGGGTGTCTACCCTAAAGATGCACATTCACACTCCAAAGGCATTAGCTTAACATTGTTCATAATAGCAGGAACCTGGAAACAACCTAGATGCCCCTCAACTGAAGAATGGATTAACAAACTGTGGTACATCTACACAATGAAGTACTTACTCAGCAGTAAAAAAAAAAAATGATATTCAAAAATTAGCAGGCAAATGGATGGATTTGGAGAATATCCTCCTGAGTGAGGTATCACAAAACCGGAAAGTTAAGCAGGAGATGCACTCACTCATTAGTGGACTCTAAACAAAAAAAGCAAAAATCAAAGCATGTCCAAGCTGCAAACCACAACCACTGAACAGCTTTGGATCTGAAACAACTTGGCACTTTGGATCCCACTCCCTCTAGAGGAACACCTGACCCAGTCTTGATGTTGGGGTGAGGAAACTGGATCTGCCAGGAGTGGATACTAAACTAAGCTATATTGGGACCTTGGGACCTCCTGCCCATGCTGGGGAGGAGATAAAGAGATGTGGAGAAGAGAGAGTGACTGGACAGGGTGGGAGGGGGCATGGATCTTGAACAAGGATATACACAGATAAAAATATGACTTTATTCAGAATAAAAAATAATTAGAAATTACAAGAAAACTTTAAAATAAATAAATAAATAAAATTGATATTTCAGCTCTTTGTTAATAATTATGCATTTCACAGGAAGAAACAAAAATATGAATATCTCAAATTATTCAATGTGACAAGGAAGAGGATGTTAATTATACTTAAAGCTGATGGAGGAACATATCTATAATTAAAAACTTTAAAAAGAAAAAAAATGATGTTCTCAAACAAAAATCTTTATACTTAATATAATTTAATAAAATGTCATTTGTCTCATAATGGTAAGACAAAATACATATTTGTTTTGAGTGATTCAGCTCACATTTATTGGGCATCTTTTTTCCCCATTTTAAATTTTATAGCAAGTAGATAAGAAAAAAGGACAAAGAAAGATGTTTTTAAAATATAATAAATATTTGAATATGACTGAATTTGCTCAGTCCAATACTAATGCCAAATATTATTCTGAAGATGGAAACTGCTGGAAGCCCTGGACACCATCTAGATCACTTGCCCATTTACTCGACATATGTACATATTATATGTACAAATGCATAAGTACTGGATAGCGTTTACATAAAATGTAGCTCTTAGTACTTGAATTATAACTCCCAGCAACATGTATTCTCTTCTCTTGTTTCAGCCGAAGACACGCTGAGTCACATTAATAAGCATTCTGTCATTAAGTATGCATTCTTGTTAACTGGCTGAATTTCAAGGGAAATATGATATGATAAATAAATATGGAGTGAATAATCCTATTCATGACATTCATCAGAAGAGAGGTTATTCGTTTCTCGTGCTTAGGGCCCTCCTGATTTCATAGTGGGAATGGAGGGTTCTGTTTTTCATGGGTCTTTGTGTCATTCTTAGATCTACAATATATTTAGATGATGGTAGAAGGGCAATGGCATACCTAGAATTTTCTATCTTTCATGTTTATCCTCTGTATTAGAAATCCCCCAGATGTAACTTTAAAATCATTGTTACAATAAGAGAGCTGAGATCTTGGGAAAACCTACCTGAAAAATTCCCTCAGTATTTTTGTATTGTTTCCACATTATTTATAGAATGTTTTTTCAAGCTTTCAGATTATGAGGAACTTAACTGAAACAGAGAATTAACATAGGGGACAAGTCATAAAAAAGATACCAGTTGAGAAGGAGAGATGACTTTTAAAAATTAGATTCATAACACAGTTCATTTGCTCCACTGGGAATAGTTGGTTCATTTGCGGAAAATCTGTTTATAATACATCTATAAAAATAACTTTAAAGTGATATTTACTTATTTTAGTTTATTATCTAGATCTTTCACTTTAGCAATTATATTTTTGTAAATGATTTAAGAAATGAGAAAACTTTTAAGGCAGTTCATGTTATTTATAACCTTCGGAATGTGGGAAGCTAGAAACAAATTATCAGTCTTTTTACCTGGAGAATGGCACAAGTTATTTGCATTGAGTCTGAATCATAAAAAAAAAAAAAAAATGAGATACCCTCCCATAGCTAAATGTGTGTTAAGTATTTAAAAGAAAGGCCTAGAGAAGATACAACTCAAACCTAGTTCTGTGAGGTTTAAGACAATTGAATAGAGTTTGAATTAACAGCTATTTTTTCCTTAATGTCATTGATACGATCATAGATTCTGTTATCAGACTATCTGCCTGTGAGTCTTGCTTTTCTCAACTGAGGTCATCCAGTTAAAAAAAAATGTACCACTTCTGAGACCTGTTTTCTCATTTTTAAAAGAAAAGTAGTAAACTTAACCTTAAAAGTTTTTGGAAGGAATATTTATCCCTTGCAGTAAATGAGAAATCAAACACAAAAACTAAACAAAACAACAAAAAACCTTATAATCAGAGAGCATTTAATATCTTTTTTGACATACATCAATATTATTACTATTACCTATTTGTTAAAGATTTTTTATCAGCCTCTTAAAAGAGAATTCACTAAAGTAAGAATAACATGCTTCCTTCCCCTTCCGTTGCCTGTATTTGTACACTTCAGTGAGGCCAGAGGTTCTTGAAAAAATTCTACAGTGAGCACCAGAAAGCCTCCATAGACTCCATAAAATTCGGGAATTTTTTTTTTCAATTTCATGCAAAAAGTTTGTATTAAATATATATTATAAGAAGATGAGTTCTGTGTAACATCAAATTACCTTGGACCCAATCATCTTAAAGACATAAAGACATAAAAACTGGCCTTTAAGGTTCCTCATGGAGGAAACATATGCTTGACCTCAGATATTAGAGAAAACTGGGGGCTCTTTATTGCCCAGAGACTCATTTGCCACAAAATACTTTCATTTCTCCATTTCTCTTTTAAAATGAAAAAGCCTCATCAAAGTTCCTTTCCAGGTGTCCATGTACATATACCACCATGTCTATACCGGGAACAAGGATTTGACCCTGAAATTCTCAGAAGATGCTGTTCCCTTTTATGAGCAGGGGGACTTCTAAGTCATTCATAGATCATGAGTTCATACTCTGGACATGATTGGCAAATAGTGCATTGTAGCACTTCTACCAGACTGAGTTTCTGAAATGCAGGGACAGGATAAGATCCTTGAACCTCAACATGTAACACAGGTTATTTTTTTCAAAATATGTGTGTGTGTGTGTGTGTGTGTGTGTGTGTGTATTTGTGTACACTTATATGGAAGCAGGGCTTAATATTGAGTGTGTTCCTCAATTTCTAGCCCTCTTGTATTGTTAGACAGATAAACAGGCTGGCCAGAAGTCTCTAGGGATGATCTCTCCGGTGCTGAGGTCTCAAATACACACAATGATCTAGATGCTGGGGAGTAGGCCATGTTCTCATTCTTATGAGGCAATCAATTTACTGAAGGCATAATCTCCTTGTCCCACATTCTAGATTCTGAACTGTAAATTACACTGAATTCATACACATGCAGAAATGTATTGTCTATGAAATAATATAACTCTATAGTATCACGAATGAAACTCAGAGCCAAATATTGGGGAAGGCTGAAATATCAGAGAGAGGAAGCACCACAGTCAGTTCTCATCCAGCTGTCTTGTAACTTCCTCAGCTTTGCTCCTGGTCACTTCTACCAGTTGCTTCTGTGTCTGCCTGGTTTCTATGAGCCCTTATATACCCTATCCCATCCAGATTAGGATTCAATGCTTGCAGCCTTAAACTCTGAAGTTGTGGGATAAAGGTTGTTATTCACCACTCCGGCTTTTCCTGTGCTGGGATTACAGGTGTGTGTGACTGACTCAGCTGATTATCTTTGTATTCAAGGTTTAAGAATTTCCTGAGCTGTCTACTTAGGATTTGACTGCGTGCTCTCTCCCCAATATTCCGGTTTTATTAAATATGTAATATATATTCACATAACTCAAACTATAAAGTAGTTTATTAATTTATTGTTACATATGTTACATCTGACCACATTTTCTACTCCCTTCTATCCACCAAGTTCCTATCCTCACCCCTCCACATCCACTCTTCCAAAGTTTCCTTCAGAAAAATAGCAGACCTTCCAGGGATATCAACTGAACATGCATATCGAGTTTCAATAAAACTAGCACATTGCTCCATGTTAAGGGTGGACAAGGCAACTTGGTAGAATGAAAAGGATCTCAAAAACAGGCAAAAGTATCAGAAAAGCTCCCATTCCCTCTGTTAGAATCTCCACAAAAAAACCAAGCTACACAACTATAACATATATGTAGAATGCAAATGTCAGACCAAAACCGTGAAGGCTCCCTAATTGTCAGTTCAGTCTCAGTGAACCTCTACGAGTTCAGGTTTCTTGATTCATTGCAACCTGTTCTTGGCCCTTCTGACTCCCACAATCCTTCTTCCACAAAATTCCCCAAGCTCTACCTCATTTTGGCTGTGGGTCTCTGAATCTGTTTCCATCACTTGATAGATTGAGCCTCTCTGATAGTGATTATGCCATGCTCCTGTCTACAAGTATACACAGTATCATTAGGAAACATTTCTATTATTGTTGTTGTGTGTGGTGTTTAGTTCTATTCTGGTCTAATGGCCATCTGGCCTCTGGCCTCTGGTATCTGGACCTCCAGGCAGTATCAGGGGTGAAATCCCTCTCCTGGCATGGATTTCAAGCTGGACCAGTCATTGACTGGATCCTCTGACAAGTTCTGTTCCATCTTTACCCCAGCACCTCTTGCTGGCAGGACAAATTATAGATGTAATGACCACATAATTTATTGTAACAACCACATAATTTGTTGTACAAATAAGGAAAATTCTAGGTACTAGAGGAAGAGGTTTTACCAAGAATTATTTGAAGAGAACTATTTTGAACTAAAGACATAACATTTTTAAATAATAATAACTAATTGTGTGTGGGGGGGGTATATGCATATGAGTGCAGATGTCTGTGGAGGCAATAAGGAGTGTTAAACTCCCTGGAACTGATGTCACAGGAGATTGTGAGAACATTCTTTTAACCACTGAACTATAATGTCTCTATAATGTCATCTTCTTTGAAGGGCACTTTAACTTACCCTTATTGTAATTTTCTTCTTATTGTAAAAGAAGAAAATTGTTTATAAGCTCTCTAGGAAAGCATTCTTCAGTTTTCCTTTATTAAAAATATTTCTCTTAACAAATTATGTTTAGAAACCAATGAGTTTTGACTATGAATGATAATTTTTTTACATATATTCATCTAAAGAATATATTTTGGGACCTTATTGGATTCAGAATGTGTTGACAAGCTTAACCCATCATATGTTGTTCCAACAGACTGCCTATCAACCAAATAGAAAGCAGGGATACAGATATGGGATGTGTTAAATAGTTCATGGTGCCTACAATTGCCTAGAAGTGGCATCAAACCCAGGCATGAGGTGAGGAGCTTGGGGAATGGTTTAGTGGAAAGACAAGAACATAAGGATGAAATCATATCTGGGTGAAGAGACAAGTCATATCTTATCTGGGTAAGATAGGCTGTGAGCCTGGTGTGAAAAAGAAGATTAATGTTTCTGGGAAAGAGAACAATGTGAGATTTAATCCCTGCAGGCTGAATAATTAAAGAGGACTGAATAATGTAGTTTTATATACCTGGAGTAATGCCAACAGAGCAGTAGAGGAAAGAGGAAAGACATTGGAAATGCTCATGTGGAGAGGGAGACCAATTTGGAGCCTGATGCTTAAGCCAGACAAGAGATGGCAGACAAATAATCCAGGAAGTAACAGTGAAAATGTCAGATCACACAGACTCTAGGGTACTTCCAAATGTCACGTGTTAATCTTCACATTTGAATGAAACAAAGAGAATATTAAATCCCAAATATTTTGATCTTTTAAACAATATAAAATGATTCTAAAGGATATCATTTTCCAGGAATCTCAAGGCTGGAGCACAGGTACCAGACAGAGGGGGAATCTTATCTCCCAGGAAGAGATGCCACAATTTTGACTACTTGCCAGATTACTTTGTGGGAGAGATTAGAGCTCAGATAATGATAGTGGGATCACACCATGATCAAGACAGCTTAGTTACATAACCTTGTTGCCCTCTATTTAAACATAAATCTCATGTAAAGACCCAGAGAACCTTCATGTCAAAGAGACTAGAATGTAGGAGTAAAGACTCCAAGCCTGGATCAGCTAGCTTGACCTCTCTATTGTCAATAAGCTTTGAGAATATTGACCTCAGCAGTGGAGCCCTGCTGTCAGTTTTCAGCAAGTGATCTGTCCTAGAATCAGCCTGGGTTGTTTAGGGATCTCCATGGAACCTTCCCAGCCAACAACTCAATCAAATGTAACCTGATTCCACCACTGGAAGTCTTGCCTGGTTACAAAAATGGTGAGTTCAGATTCTGTACCCTCCATTGCTAGAAGTCCTAACTAAGGTCACCATCATAGAATCCAGAAGGTTTTCAATACACTAGTTTCCACACTGCCTCCCCAATCCCCTAAATTCAGCCATCTCCCCCCTCACTCTCTCTCTCTCTAACCCCCACCTGATCCCTCCTGCTCCTATCTCCACCCACCCTCAGTCTACCCCCATAATTCATTGTAGTTCCCCTTCTTAGGGTGGCCCATGCTTCACCCATTGTACTTCTCTTTACCTTAATTCTCTGTCTATGGGTTGTAACTTGAGTATCATCTATATTTTTAATTTGTCTTTTGAGGATTAGTGATATTTCTAGCTTGTTAGAGGTTTCTTTTTCAGAGAGAATGGTAGTTGTACTATTTCTACTATTTCTAAGCTCTGATACTATTTCAGCAAGACAATGGCATATTTTCCACCATAGCTACAGTCTTGACAGCTTTTCACCACACCACTCTCTTTTGGGAGAAAGAAATGTCCCCCAAATATCTGAGCAAAAACAAAGTACCAGGAGTCTCCTGTTGTGCCCAATTCCACTAAAGGTCTACATGATGTTCTCAGTTGTATATCTCTTCTACCTCTGCCTTTTGTTGAGTATTTTAAAAGAAAACAAGAAGTGTTGTTCAGAGTTACTTAAAATACCCAGGAAATAGGGGTAATAGAGTGGGCAATTACTACTTATAGTGACCAGTGTGTTTTCAAGAATGATGGCTGTGTTTTGGGACACATACAAGATGATGTATCAATCAGTCCCATGAGGCAATACTGGCTATAGTGCAAGACCAACATCATGTTGATAAGTGCCATGAGCCTGTGCTTTACTAGAAGACGAGATTCATGATGATAAAATCATGGGGTGTTGCAAACTCTCTCTGTTACCTGCAACTGAGGGTAGCAGTACAGATTCTCAAATGGAAGTTCTTGTTCTTCCTCGATGTCTCTTAGATTGCCCCTTTCTTCTTGTGCTGCTTGGAAGCGCTTCCTTTTTCTTTTAACACGTTGGTACAGTCATCTCTGTCTTTAGTTATTTTTATATTATATACAGCACCCATAGAGAGGCTCACAACTATCTGTAACCCTAGACCCAAGCTCCATGACAATGTCTTCAGGCGCTGTAGTCATGTGGTACACAGATATACACAAAGGCAATAATACTTAAACACATAAAATAAAATGAACAGAATACAACTGCTTTATATATAAAAAGGAGATTACCAGAGCTACATCTCTCTTCAAGACTATCTGAATTCAGTAGATTACAGTTTTCTACAAAGTTGAATTCAGTTAAGAACCAAGAGCTTCATAATTTTAGAAACCAGAAAGAATATAATTTGTGTAGAGTATGTTGATTCTTTTTTATGGCCCATTGTCTATTAAGTCATTTTAATATAGAGGCATTCAGTCATCTGCTTTCTGACATGACAAAAAGTAGTATTAATTATAGAGGTTTTTTTTTTTTCAGAGAGAATGGTAATTGTACTATTTCTTGAGTTGTTAGGGTCAAAACCAGGGTTCTCACGGCCCTAACAGGCTTGTTCAGAGGTGCCAAGTGATGTGCCAATCAAAGAAAGAAGTGACAGTGAAACAAATGTAGAGAGAGGAGATTTATTCAGCACAATTCCATTAGCCAGAGGGGTGATATGAAGTGATGTTCAAGTTTAAGTAGAAGGCCATGGGTCTAACTAAGCAGACCTGTTTAAGGTGTGGGCCCACACATCATTTTCTCAGCTTGTTTCCAACCCTTAGAAAGGTGTCAATACTGGGAAATATTTCAGTGAGACAAACTCTCTATCTGGCTTGTATATGCACCCTAGCCCTTTCCTTCCCTAGCATGAATTTCCTCAGGGAATTTCAGTGCCTTGGGGTCCATTATCTCAATAGTCTCATAGATGAATGAGAAGACATAATCTTCTCTTTAGAATATCTTATGCTTCTGCCGGGCAGTTATAATTAAATGGGTGTGTTGAGTTGAGTAAGATTTTCCAGGGGGAGTTAAGGATTGTGTTCTATCTTGTTTGAAACACACCTTAACTGTAAAATTGCTTAATAGAACTTGGCAGTTGAGACCAGAAACTCCTATGAGGACACCTTTAGTTAAGCCATGATCCTTAGTTCTGATCTTTACTTAGCCATGATGTAAACAATTTTGTGCTCTAATCCCTGGCTGCTCTCTACATGCCTAGTTCATGTTTTCCTGCTAGGTTTTTTAATAGTGCCCTGCACTGAAAGAGGAATGACACTTTTGATTTTGTGAATTCAGAAATGCAATTCATAAGTTGTCCTGAGATTGACATTGTGTTAGCATTTTGGTAACCTGCCTCATTTAAAGAACTCTTTGTCCCTTACATTCCCTAAGAAAAAGGCAAGCCTCACTTGTGTACTGCTACAATATGATCATGGTCATGGCCTCATTGATAAGGTGGCATGGATCTAGTGGACATATGACTTCACCTAAACCAAGCAGATTGGGAATTGGAATCAGAACCCTGAAGGTACTGAAATGAGGCCATCTCCTGCTAGCTATAGTGTTAAGGGCATGAAATTTTCTCTGCTGCAGGGAGAACAAAGATTTGATGTCCTTAGAGAGATGAAGAAAATTACTTATTCCAAAGTTGGCTTTAATTTCTTGTAAGATGTACTTCTTCTTTGCTTGGCTTCAGCAGAAGCTACTATACTACATTTTCTGTTTGTTATTAAAAAGGTTTTTGAGATATGAGTAGCTAATATTCATGGTGGGTCATTCTTGCAGTAAAGTACAGGGTTAAGTTTCTGAACAGGGCTACTCATCATTGATTTATCATCACAGTTATCATCATTAATATTCTTCTTTTTCAAGCTTATATATGGAAGGGACACAAGACAAATTTTATTACCAAATGTTCTAGAAAGGTTTTATTGATAACTGATTAAAAGTGAAATCCTTTGAATATAACAAAGCTTCCAGAAAACAGGACAGGAGACAAAAGAAAAGAAAAGGAGAGGGAAAAAAGAGGAGAGAGAGGGGAAGAACAGGACATGAGAGACACAGAAGGAGGGGAAGAGAAGGAACGGGAGGAGAGGAGAGCAAAGCAATAGTGAGAACAGAGATGAAGTGGGAACATTCAGCCTCCTCTATGAGGCTGGTATGGGCTTAGCTTCGGAAAGGGGTAGTTCTGCAGTAGAAAGGAATCAAAGTTAAGGATTAGAATGGCCCACTAATATAAATAGTTCATCTTATTCTTCCTTTCACATTATATGATTAATGCAGATAGGAATTTATAATCATGTAAATAAATTTATAGATGGAAAATAAGAAAAACCTAATAAATTGAAAGTCTCTTATAAATGGTTGTTCTGGAGTCTACATGAAGTGATCTGCTTTATACTTTCAATAAAAATAAAGTTAGAGAATTTAAAATGCTCCCTAATTCAGATCTGATTAAGAAACTCTTCGTTTCTGGCTTCATGATTGGTTTTGTCTCCAAGAAAGCTCTTCTCTTGGCACTCACCATAGCATCAAAGAAATGCTAACAATATGCCTTTTCTCTTGAGGAGGATAAAAAAGAGAAATAGATACCTTTCATAGATATTCATAGATATTATGAAATGCTGTAAAAAATCTCAGACCTTCTAAAATGTTCTAGATCCAAACAGGACTAAGTGTCTTCACATTGAAACAGAACAAATTAGAAAAAATGAGGCATTCCAAATTCATGGTCTGTAGTAGTTTTCTAGCTGAAATTATCGATTTACTAAACTATTTCTAGATTTCCACAAGGCAAGTTAAACAGCTTTCTTTTTTGAGATTTGCAGAATCTGAAGACAGAGATAGACATTTGAAAGGTATCATGCATTTATTTTGCACGTACCTGTTTAAATTTTTCAAAATATAAACCAAAGACAGAGGTTTTCTTTTCTGTTTATTAAAAATCAAATTACTAATGAAAATTATGGGTATCCAAGGAAGAAGTCAAGCAATAAAGACAACTTTGCAATGGAGGAGAATGGCTGCTGCTCTGTCATTTTCCAGGCATTATTCAGGAGTGTGAGCCTGACATGTCTTAGGCATCATTAACATGGACTGACATTTTAACTGGATACTGTATTTGCAGCACCATCTTATGGTACTTCCAGCACCAGCACATGCCGAGAAATACATTTCTACTCTTCTGCAAACAAGCTTTCTTCCAATTAATAATTAAATAGAGGAACAGCTTGTAGTATATGCTTGGAACCAGTTTTACTATATATAGTGGGGAATGACAAACACATATGAAGATGTGACTAAAGCCTGGTAACATTTAAATATTCAGCTTTTCCTCTGTTATCTTGACTCGAGCAAAGTTAGTTCCCAAGGTAAAAACTAAGTGGTCTGCCGGCATATGGTCGGACCTCCATTTGAGTGCTAAAAGCTGGATACTGTTTTTGTGAAACAGATGTTGTTGAGTGCAACAATGCACAACTGACTCTAGCTAACAGCTGGGAATCCTCCGTGACCCATATAGCGAGAAATAAACATGGTCCTATGCTTGGCAAAAGTGTAAGAAAGCAAATTTCCATTTGTTAAGAGCTTATCAAAATGAAGAATAAATGTTTTTAGCCATAAACTGATTTTATTCACCAGAGTAATCTTTCCAGCTTATGTGATGGCCTCATAATATTACAGGGACCCTTTGCCAGATGAAGGCTGCAGTCACATTGACATATAGTACAGATGGAAAATAAACATCTGCCTCAATCAGGGAGAAGACCAAGGACAAGGTTGACGAATATTGTCTGGCATGACTCTCTTTGTGGGGAAGCATATAAATGCTGCAAAACCAAAACCACTGGCATCGTCTGGTGTTGTCCTTATGTGGTTACTGACCATGAAGAGAGATGATTAGTATGCGCTCTCTGAGGAGAAGCACTGCAGATGCTCGGGATTCGGTGATTCCAGCTCGCTAGGATCTGCCATACTCTAGCCACACCATGTGCAGCTCTGAGTGATTCCATTTTATTTTATCTTTTTCATGGTTCAGCTGCATTTATTATCCTCAAAGTTTCCCTTCTTGCAATTGAATGTGACAGACTAGGGGAGGAGGGGAGTAATTTGGAAAGGACCAAAACAACAGCAAAGATAGGACCAAGTTCAAGTAAATGTCTCCTAGTGAGAACCAAACACCAAGATTTCAATGGTGAAGCACCGCACTTTATAACGTGGTCCAAGTTCACCCGGCACAGCTGAGTAGAATGCCTGTTCTGTGAGTAGGACACACATGCACACACACACACACACACACACACACACACACTGCAGTCTTAGCACTAAGTTCCTTTTGTCCTTGCTGCAACCAAATGATTCATGTGGCACAAATAATATGACAGATGTAGTTTTAAAAATTCAGCTTTATGGCAAGTATCATTTGGATTGAACCTTCTTCCATTTTCTGGTGTCTCTTGTGACCATATGGAGTTTAGATGGCAATGAATTCCCTTCCACTAACCCAAACCCTTTCTGCACCTGGACACAATTTAGGATAAGGAAGTAAAGAAAAGAGAAAACAAAAGAGTCAGGCTTAATATAGAGGATTGTGTTGTGGGTAACAGAGAACATAAATACACTATAAAGGAGTGCTCTCCTTTCTGTGAAAACAAAAACAAACAAAACCCAACCCAGTTTTGTTGGTTTCATTTCTGACAGGGATGTGTAGAGAATACTTGTGTGGATTTGTCAACTCCTCTTATTCTTGAAAAGGAGACAAAGAAAAGGAGTCTGTGTAGATACTAAGATTCTCATCGTCTAACTGAAACAACCGGGATCCACATGGTTTTCATCTTTGGAGTTAGAAGTCTCTGCTCATCAGATTGCACTACTTACTTACAGCAGTGATGTCTTGGTCCCTCCCAGGTGCCTTGCAGAGCTCTCTTTGTGAGCTTTCTCTGTTACTATGTGTCTATCTCACTGGTCCCACCCTCCCCACCTCCCACCCTCCACTTGCCCCCTTGCTTTCTTGCTAGTCTTCAGACTGGCGTCCAATTTCTACCTCTGCCAGAAGATGCTAGGCCCCCATCTACACTGCCACACTAAGCCATTATCTTCGTTTAAAGCGGACCATATCCAAGCACAGAGATGAAAGATGGTTGATGTAAACAGAATGAGTTGGTTTAAGAGTTCATACTCTTGACTATAATATTAGGAACAGCTCAGGAAATTTAAGTTTGCATGATACCAAATAGTGGTGGTTACATCACTACTAGGTGAGTCACAAAGAAATTTGGGGAAGCTGGTTATGAACATAACAGCTTCCATTTTCATCAGAATCAATTGTGCCTTTCCCAAAAGAGCCTTACAATCCTTTCTGTTGACTCCTGACTCTTCCTCACAGAAGAAGGGCGTGGAAGTGGTGCTGACTCTCAGCTGAGATTCCATCCACTCCCTCAGGCACTTCCAAGAAAACTGTAATAAATCTTGGCCCTAACTGCACACAGCCTTAGGGTCTTAGAAGCCTGTGAGGGAAGGATTCTGTGCAGCTACAGAGAAGTCATCATTTACACAGAGGCCAGGTTTCTCAAGTAACCCCCAAACTCATTGTGTTCCCCCAAATAACTTTATTTAATCATGAAGAAATTACTAGCTATTATGAAGTCAAATAGTATTGAAATTCATGTTCTCAATTCCTTTCACATCAACTGCTCTAAAATAACAACTATTAGTATAGATATTTTCTATATTTAAATATTTTCAAATTGCATGTATCTGTAAGTTAGAATGATGCTATGACTTGTATATCTAAGGTAAAAAAATAAAGATAGTTGAACATACCTGTCATTTCAGATGCTCACCATCTGTTTTGTTATATTTAAAATGGACTCTGCCCACTTTGAAACATCTAAGAGAGGACTGTTCAGTCTACACTGGTAAGATCATAATCACCCCAAATTATTTTGTTTCACTGAACTTAGTTATGATTTTGCCAACCTATTTCTACCCCTTATACTCTTCTTTCTGTTTTTATTAATTTGGTTCCTTTAGATTTAATCAATAGGCATGTTTTATTTTTTTTTCTTTTTGCGTCTGCCTTACTTTCTATACACCAGTGTTCATCCAGGTTTGTCCATGTAGTCAAAAATGTTAGGGAATCCCTGACTCATTTTTTTTCTTTCTTTCTTTAGCACCATCAAGTTTTATTTATTTATATTCTTTTGCATACAAATATATACAATATATACAAATATTTATTATTTGGTGACTTTACATCATGCACCCCATCAAACTCAGTTATCAGTCCTCTCAGATTCATACCTACACTTATGATCTCCCGACTTACAAAAAAAGCCCATTCATGGTGCTCATTTACTTACTGGAGCATAATTAATCTCCCTGTGGCCAGATCCTTAAAGAAAATGAGTCCTTCCTCATCCACACCCCCGCCAGAGGCCATCAATACAGAAGTGAAGAACTGTGTCATTTAGCTATGTTCTAGCCTTGAGCTCTTGTGTACAATGACATCTTTTTTTGGGGGGCAGCCCTGACTCTTAATAGTCGGATAATATCCCACTGTATTGTGTATATTCTGATATATATTTTATGCCATTTTAGGTTCTAATCATTTGTCTATCATTTGTCTGGCATCCACTTTTAATGTCTAAGTGGGATTATACTTTATACATTATTCCATAATTTAAAAGTCATGGTATTGCATAGTGAGTGTAATTCATTTAAGTAATCCCCTATAATGGCTTACTATTGTTTGATAATTTGGTGATTTTTCTCTAACATAATCATTGCTGAATAGATTGACACAGAATATATCTCTCTGTGTGTGAATATTTAATAAATGGTCACATGAAGCGTTCCTAGTGACAGTGATAGTAGGAGAAATGTACATGTTTTATGGCATAAGTTTTAAAACTTTGCTAAAGTACAAAAAATTTTAACATAGAACTATTTTTCACCATAATTTTTTTCCAACTATTTTCTGTCAGCTTTACTGAAAGATAATTTATAGCCAGCAAAGATATCATTTTATAGATTTATAAGTTTTTATTGCACTTTAATGTAAGCAGAAAGCACATGTCTAAGATCTTCTCCATAGGTGTGTGTGTCTGTGTGTGTGTGTGTCTGTGTGTGTATGTTTCCGTGTGTATCTCTGTGTATGTGTGTCTGGGTGTGTGTTTGTGTGTGTGTGTGTGTGTGTGTGTGTGTGTGTGTGTATGTATGTGTGTGTGTGTACAAGTAGGTGCCCACACAGGCTACAGATGTCAGATCTCTTCCTAGAGCTAGAATTACAAGTGGTTTTGAGCCATCTGATATGAGCTCTTGATTCTAGTCCTCTGGAAGAGTAATATGAGCTCTTAACCACTGAACCACCACTACAGTCCCCCAACATCCCTTCCTCCTATCAATGTTATCATCATCTTTATCATCATCATCACCTTCTTCTTCTTTGTCATCATCATCATCATCAACATCATCATGAGAGCCAGGGTCTCAGTCTGCAGCCTAGCTAGGCCTAGAATTTGCTGTTATCCTGGCCAATCTAACCTTGAACAGAAGTCTTTCAGTTTCTGCCCCCAAGTATCCAGATTGCTGGGTGTGGCACTACATGTGATTGCATGTTGCTTGTTTTCTTAATATCATCCATTCTAATTGGGACAAGATAGACTCTCCTTAGAGCTTTAGGTTATGTTTCTTGATAACTAAAGAACTCAAATATTTTTCATAAGCTTATTGGCTATTAATCCTTAATCCTTTGTGATCTATTTCTTTACCCTGATTTTTTTTCCATACTTAGTGGGTTTTTTTGTTTTGTTTTAGTTCTTTATATAATCTAGACATTAATTTTCTGTCAAATGTATATAGCTAGCAAAGATCTACTGGACAGGCACCTTTCCACTTGATTGAGTGTTTCCTTTGATATGCAGAAGCCTTGTAATTTTGTGTAATCCATTTGTCAGATCTTGGTTTTATTTCCTGAATTAATCAGTACTTACATTATGTATTTTAACACTGTGTTATTTTAATCCATTTTAGTTGTTGTATAAACAGAGTAAGAGATAAAGATCTAGTTTTATTCTTTTACATATCCAGTTTGGACTCTCCCAGCACCATTTGTGAAGAGGCTTTTTTTTTTTCTCTGAAGGATGCTTTTGACATCTTGTTTAAAGTTAGGAAGATAACATAACTGTGGGGTTTTTACATTTTTACTCCACTGATTTTAGTGTCTGTCCTGATGCAACACCATATAAATTTAAAAGCTCAATAATGTAACTTGAAATCAGATATGGTGATTGTTGTTCTGTTTGCTGAACATTGCTTTGGTAAGTTGGGGTATTTTGTGTTTCCATATGAATTTCAGGAATTTTGGAGTTTTGATAGGATTGCACTGAATCATCAGATTGCTTTTATTAATACAGTAATTTTTATAATATGTATTTTTTTGATCCATAAAGAAAATATCATTTCATCTTCTAGTGTAGCATCAATTTTTATCTTTACTATTTGACATTTTTCATTATAAAGGGATTTAACTTTTTTGATTTAAAGTATTCTGAGGCACTTTATTGTCTCTTAATAAAACTATTATGAATGGAAATTTTACTTGATTTCTTTATCAACATGTTTATGATTGATACAGAACAGTGATTTCTTAACCTATGGGTCATGATCCCTTTGAGAGTCAAAGATCTTTTCACAGGGGTCAACTAAAACTATCAGAAAACACAGATATTTACATTATGATTCATAACATTAACAAAATTACAGTTATAAAGTAGCAAAAAAAATATTTTTTTGGTCAGAGGTTTATTACAGCATGAGGAACTGTATTAAAGAGTTGCAGCACTAGGAAGGTTTGAGAACTACTTGTGTAGAGGAATTTTATTGTTGCTTGTATGATGAATTTTCTATCTTCATGGTTTTCTGGAAGTGTTTACATTCTAAGAGTTTTCTGGTGGAGTCTTTAGTATCTTAAGTAGAAGATCATATCGTTTGAAAATAAGAATATTTTTCCTTACTGATATTGCTTTTATTTCTTCTCTTTTTATTCTAGCTATGACTTTAAGCATTATATTGAATAAGGAAAGAGAAAGCAAAGACCTGTTTTAATTCTTGATTTTAGAGAAAGCACATTATTATCTCTGATTAAATATAATGTTACATATATGTTTGTTTTACACAGCCTTTGGATTTGATTTTCTCCTGTTCCTAGATGCTTTAAGGGTTTAATTAAAATAGTTATATGACACTTTGCAAAAAAACCTCTTCTGTATCTATTAAAATCCTCATGGTGTTTCTCACCTTAATCCTATTAATATGCTACATTTCATTTAATGCTTTGTTTATATTGTTATATCCTTCCATCTCTGGGGAGAAATGAACTTGGCTGTGGTCAGTTATCCTCTGTGCTGTTGAATTTACTTTGGAAGAATTTATTGAAGCTTTTAGTAGTACAGCTATTCCCTGGGAAGAATGCTCTATAATTTTAATTTTGGTTGTATCTTTATCTAGTTTTCTAGCATTGTAATATGGATGTTTTGTAAAAAAAAAAAAAAAAAAAGCATGCTAGATACTGTCTCTTCCATTCTATGGTGGAGTTTGAGCAGAATTAGTGTTGGTTATCTTTAAAGATCTGGTAGAACTCAGCAGTGAAGATATAGGGCCTGAACTTTATCTTGATAGCTTCAATCTCATTGTTTACTGTAGATCAATTCAAGTTGTTTACATTCTCTTGGTTTAATTTTGATAAAAATATATGTCTAGAAATGAATCTATTTCTTATATATTTTCCAATTTGTTTAAATGTACATTTTCAGAGTATGCCCTAATGATCCTTAAATTATTTAGATTCACTGAAATTTTTCTCTTTTTACCTAAATTAATTATTTTGTTCCTCTCTTTTTTCTTAATTTGAACAAATATTTGTCATTTTGTTTCTTTTTAAAAAACATATTTATTTCAATGTTTCTTTATACTCTTCTTTTTGCTTCTATTAGTTCCTACTTCAATACTGTTTGATCTACTGATTATGTTTGGATTATTCTCTTTCCACAACCTTGAAGTCTTCATTTTAAAATCTCCCTTTGTTAGACATTAGGCATTTGTGATTGTAAATTTTTCTCTTACATCTGCTTCCATTATATCCCAAACATTCTGGTATGCTACATTTGCTTCTCTGTTCAATGATAGGATTTTGTTTTTAGTTTCCATGTAAAGTTTTTAATGGCCAACCTATCAACAAATAATTTGTCATTAAGTCTCTGTGTATTTCTATTCTTTTGTACATCCTCTTACCATTTCTTTTATACTTTGATTTTATTATGATCAGGTGGGATACAAGATATTTCAGCTTCCTAAAATTTGTTAAGGCATGCCTTGTGCCCTGAGACATAAACTATGTTAGAGAAAGTTTCATTATCTGCTGAGAAGACTATGAATTCTATAGTGTTTGGGTGTTATATTTTATAGATATCTATTAAGTCCCGTGGATCTTTAATGTCTTTCAGTGCTAACACATTTTTTGAGGTTTTTGATCTGAATAAATCATTTATTATTAAGAATGGATTATTACAGTCACCTACTGCTATTATGTTGGGATCAAAATATGCCTGTACATACAGTAGCTTTTAAATGAAACTGGATGCACAATGTTTGATGTGCATATGTGTAGGACTGTATTGTCTCTTTGATAGATTGTGACCCTTAATCAATATGAAGTAATCCTCTTTATTTCTTTTAATTTAGGTTAAATTGACTTGCAATGTCTTTTTTATCATTTTACCTTATCCCCATATTTGCCTTTGCTAGTGGGGTATATTTCATATCAATGAATAGTTATATTCTGTTTTGCTATGTTTCTGTTCTGTAAATCCAATCTTCTAGCTAGTATCTTTGATTGGATAGTTGAGACCATTATCATTCAGAGTTATGCTGAAAGAAAGGTATATATTAATTCCTATCATAGTATTGGTTTTGTAATGTTTGCTACTTTCCAAATGCCTATTAAACTGTTTACTGTTCTATGAAGTTTATTCTTTCCTATACCCTCATGATTTCTTTGTCTTTAACTTCCATGTGTAGGAATCCCTTAAGTATTTTCTGTAGTGCATGACTTAGCAGTCATGATTGTTTTTACCATGGAAACTCTTTCTCTTTCAGTTATGGAGTATTACCACAATCTGCATGACTCCAAGGACTGACCTGACTGGGGCAGTGAAGAAATGAGAAAAAGGCAAACACAGGGATACCCAGAAAAAAATGGAACATATGACTGAGCTTTTTGATGGAGAATCATCAGCATCCCGAAAGCCCAGCATGTTTACTGTGTTTGGTTGAGCAGGGAGGTGGAGTTAGTACATAGAGCTGAACAATTGTTTTATCAGAACTCTGTTATTCTGATCTTAGCTTTGTATGTGATTTGATACTGTTCTTGACGTTTTTCATATTTTTAGTCCTGCATACTCAGTGTCTTGGTTATAATATGACATGAGGGAACATTTTCTGGTTCTGTCTTTTGGCATTTTTAAGGATTCTTATGTCGGCGAGATAGTCTTTTCCTTCAGATTATAGAAATTTTCTGCTTCTATTTTATTGAAAACATTTTCTATGATTTTAAGTTGTACTTTTCTATACCTATGATTCATATGCTAAGTCTATGGCATTCCATAAATCTTAACTATTCTGTTTATACTTTATTATTCCATTTGCATTATTATATAGATGTTCAAAGTCATCTACCTTACTTTGAGCACTGTTATACTGTCTTCACCATGCTATTGGCGAATCATCTCACAGGAGATTTTACTTGACTTACTGAGGCTTTCATTTCTAAAAATGTTATTATTTTTTTCAGCTACTGTTTCTATCTTTTTATTGAACTTTTTGTCATATCCTGTCTTAACTTTCTTATTTCATACAGCTGTTATCTCTATCCTCATTAAGTTCATTCAGGAATTCGTGTCCGTTTTTATTTCCTTGAACATTTTTATACTCATTATTTTGAATTCTTCATTTGTAATTTCACCTAATTCACTCACATTGGAAATGAGAGGTCTCTGGGGTTGTGCTGCCTTGATCTTTCATGTCCCTTGGATTTTGCAATGGAACTTGCACAACTGGGTTAATGACACTGGCTGGAGTTCACATGTATTCTTGTAGTTTGAACATTTCCTTCAGGTAGGACTAGTTTATCGCAGGGTTGATGTTTTATTTTAACATTTCTACCCCACTTGTCTGAGGGCATATTATCAAATAAGCCTTCAATCCATGTGCTCATGGTTGTTGGTCTTTTGCATGTGTCCCGTGAATGGAATCTCAACACCAGGAGTACCACACTAGAGTTTATTAGCAGGACAGCAGGCAGAGATGCGGGGGACTAAAGGGAGCGAAGAGAGAGAGGAAGAGGCTTGTGTGAGCACTTTCTTTAGAAGAGCTGGTGGGTCCATGTTTGCATAGCCACACCCAGGGGCGTAGTTGCAACTCTGTTACTTTTCAGGTGAACTGGGGCCTTGGGAATGCTTACAATGGTGCCAAAACTTTTTCCCAAATCCAGTCTGAGAGCAGAATACTAAATGTGAAAATAGCCACAACTGTTGAACATGCCTACCTTTAAAATACATTGATAGCTTGGTGGTTAACATTGGGACAACAGAGAAAAAAATGGTCCCTCTGTAAAAATAAGAAGGAAGAGGATAAGGGAATTCTGAGTAAAGGTAGAGTTAAAGAGAACAGAGTAAAGAAATACACGGTCAGATCACCTAGAGCAATGCCAACATTCAGGAGTCTGGAGCAAGGACATCCCTGGACCTTTGTTTACATGTGCTAAGAGGTACCAGGGAGAGAAGGTGTAACACAGGAAAGACTAGTCTACAAAGGTAAAATTTAACAGGAATTGTGCTTGTCTGTGTGCTGTAACTCACCTCACAAAGCAAAACAAAGAAACAGAGGACTGTCTATATAGTCAGTCACTTAATTGCCCAGTTGGACCTCGTGTGATTACCAACTAATCATTGGTATAGTTTCTCTGTCTATCCTCACCTGAGCACAGGTGTATAGAGCTTCTCTCTGTGCTTGGATCTGTACCCAAGGAAAACAAGTCTTACATCAGTCTTTCCTGTTGCTGTTGTTATTGTTTTGTGTATTGTCTTCTGCCTTACCTGTTTGGTGCTACTACAACGGAATACCAAAGACATGAAAAAGTACAAAAGAATTATATGGTAGAGTTGGTTGGTTTTTAACTCCTAACTCTTTTGGTGGGAGGCCCAAAACACATGGAAGTTTATTCTTTCTTCTAAGTGCTCAGCCTTGGCTTGGCTTGTTTCTTGTTAGCATTTTTTTTTTTAAACTTTAAATTATCCCATCACCCTTCTGCCTCTGGATTTTTAACTTTCTCTATTTATGTATATCTTTTTTTTTTTTATTTCTTTCTCTGCTGTTTGGCTTGGTGGCTGGTTGGCTGGCTCCTGGAGTCTTCCTTTCCTTCTTTGCTCATTTCTTGATACATATGATGCTAGCCTGAACAACTGTAGGTCTTGCTATCTCTCAGATGACTCAGTTTTTGATTATCAAGTGGTAAAGATCTAAATATTTTATTTAATGTTTTGTCTGCTTTTGTAATTGTTTATGTAATGAAAGATGAGTTTTATCTTTGATGGTGTATCTCGGCTGAAGCCTGCTAATGTTGCACTGAGTTTAGAAGTTTGGTTTACTAAACATCAGCCCTTTCTACTCTGGTTTCTGAGATGCTAGGGGACTGCTGGAGAAAGTCACATAAATGTGAGCAATGGTGACACTATATTTTTATGGTCCTCAATTTCAGCTGCCTTCTCAGCTCCATTTCCCATTACAGCTATTTCAAATGTTTGCCAACCGCTTCAAGTCCCTGATTTCAACTCTAGAATCTTTCTCTAAGCAAATTAACCTTTTTATATGCTCGAGGGGAGATGAAGGGTATCAGGATAGAAATTCCTAAAACCTTGCATAAATATGCACACAAGCATATCTCCTAGAAGATCTTTCTGGTATGCTCAGAAAAATTTTTCCTTCCTCTCTTCCTGTGATGCTGATCATAGATAGCCCCATTTCTACACAGTGCTTCTCTTTTTTCTGTTTGCCTGCCATTGTACAACAATTTTTTTTTCTGACAATATGATTGTTGCCAAAGATTAAAACTTTATGAAAGCATTATATCCATTCCTCATATGCCCAAAAATTAATAACTTAATCTAAAAGGCAGTTACTGATGATGTAGACCACTGTGCAGACAACTGCTACCCTCTGGAAGACTAATTCCTAATTTAAACCCAGCCAAGGCTACTTCTGCTTAAAAACCTCTAGTAACTCCCTTTATTGCAGAGAAAAATATCACAGTCCTAGAAGGGTATTGGACACCATGCATAACCTGGCCCTTCACCATCTCTCATATCCAATTACTCCTTGTCAAAGCCCACTCTTTGGTGGTTTCATGTCCCTTCTAAAAGCACATTTCTTGTGTAGCATGGCCCTGCACCCTAGAGCTTTCTCTCCCTGACAGCTCTATGGTTTGTTTCTCGGTTCCTTGCGGTCTTTTCCAATCCCACCTGACCATTTCTGCATAAGATAGCAATATTCTTATCCATCCTAGCACTCCCTAGTAATATTTTATTCCATAATCCTGACATTACATAATAAATTCTCTGTGTGTCTTTATGTGCCCATCTGTTTTGTTTGTTAATTTTTTTCTCCATACTAACCTCAGGGTTCCATGAAGAGAAAACACCCGAAATTTTGGATCACTGTTGCATTCAGTGTTGGAAAATAGTTGCCTTCAACAAAGTATTCATAAAGCATTTATTCAATAAAAGATTTGAGTTCTTCTTTAGGTTATGTGTTGTATTTTTCTAGAGCACAGACAGTTGTGTCTGAAATTATTTCCAAGTCTTCTGATAATAGTTTTACTGGAAAATCTATCTACCCGAACCTCCAGCATTCCTGTTTCTAGAACAAGTTATGCATTTATCCATTCTGTTTTCTTGATATAGTCACATTTTGGGTTTTCTCTGCTATAAGCTTTGGTGAGAGAGTTCTGATGCATCTCCCTATGTTTAAGTTTTCAGATTTCCTTCCCTTCCTTGGCAACTGATTATCTAAGAGACAAATAGCTTTACTTCCAAGGAAATAACAATTTTAAGTGAATTACAGATTCTCCATATTCCTTAAGAGAAGCACTTAACTCTTCAGCTAGAAGTAAAATTTTTAAGTTAAAGAAAAGCACCTATTGTCTATTGTCTGCTGCACACAAATTTTAATATGTATAAAATGAAATATAGTTTGTTTGTTACTCTTTGTACAACCTACCTTTCCCCTTATTTATTTTTTGAACTAATGAATGAATATAAAAGCCCAAGCATGTCAGGAAAATTAAAGCACATACTGAGTATTTCTTTTTCATTGTATTTTGAGATAGGATCTTTTTAAGTCACACAGGTGTGACACCTGTCATTCTACTGAGTGACATTCCAGGCATGCTTTAACAGCCTCAGCTCTGTCAGCCTCAACTCTGCTTGCATTACTCACTAATCGGTGGATAACATCTTGTATCATAACATGAAGGTATTTGGCTTATTTTCCTTGATATTTATGAACCCATTCTTTTATCTTTAAATCCAAACATTGGTTTCAATTTATACTTCTGCTGACATCACTACAGGGAACAATCTTGTAAAAACAGCTTTAAATTATTATTTGCAGAAAAAATATTAACATTAAAATTTCTTAAACAAAAAATTTAAATATTTAATAAAACTGTGTTATTACCAGTTGATCTCTAGTCAACTGGTTGATATGCATAGCCTAATACAAATGATTTCATAGTTTTCTGTATTCTCACAAGAATTGTTGATTTTCTTTTCTTTTTATTTTTTTCCTCCAACAAGGCCTTACTTCATAGCCTTTGCTTACCTCAGTCCTCCTACCCCAGTACCCCCCAAATTGGGAGTGGGGGCATGTTATGGGTCTATGCCACTTTGCATGATGTTGTTCACTGTTTTTGTTTATCTGCTTGATCTGATCAGAAAGTGGTTGGTTACTTCCATGATTTCATTTTCCTTTAATGATACATGGTATTCCATTATGTTTATATACTACATTTTCACTACTCACTCATCAGTTGGTGACCATATAGGCTGTTTCTATTCCCTAGCCATTGTGACTAAAGCAACAATGAACATGGACTATCAAATACTCAGATTGACAGTAAGGACAAGCCCAATTGTGATGTAGATGATTCATATGGTAGATCTATTGCTAGCTTTTTGAGGAGCCTTCACACTAATGTCCATAGAAACTGCAACAATTTGTTTGTCTACTATCTCACTATATTTTTAATAGTCTTTGTTTTGTGTCTTGCAATTCAAGGTTGTCATGTATATACACTGAGACTTTTTTCATACTTTTTTTTAAATTAGAAGTTTAATTTTCTTGGCTAAATAGCTTCTACCTAATATTAAGCATATTCATTCCGAAATTCAATTAATCATGAAGTTTTTCTTTAGAAGCTAAAACCTTTATTAAATTTTGGCTCAAATAAATATTTTTTTCTCTTTACTTTTGCCATCAATTTCCTTTGTTAATGAAGGGATTTATAAAATGTCTATGTTCTTTTATGGAGTTCCCTCTCTCTCTTTCTGTGTGTGGGGCATGCTATAGAACTCCCACCTCCACAGAACAACTTTTGGGAATGAGTTCTCACAGGGCAACACAGATTTTCAGGCTAACATTCTAGTGCGTCTACCTACTAAGTCTTCTTAGTATCCCCAAACAACTATTTTAAGTTCCTTTCTGATAGTCCAGTAATAACACTCAAGTTATTTTTGTGCAAACACAAAGGGTTACATACAAGCAGAGTAATAAATAACTCCACCCTCAATTCCTTGTTTAAACTTGAAATTTCTTTTCTGATCATCACTGTGGATGTTTTTTAACTCTTCAGTCTGATTACTTAAAAGTCTAAATCCACATGTTCTGTTTTTGTTGTTGTTTATTTGGGGTGATAGATTTTCATAATCTAAAGACAGGCCTCAAATTTCCTATGTAGCAGAGGAGGATCCTCAACTTCTGATTCTCCCAAGGCCTGGGATTGCATGCATACAACACAATGACCAGTTTCTTGGGGGTACTGACAAATGAAAGCTTACATTCTCTGAAAGGAGTCTGCCAACTGGTGATCCCTATGTTTACCTGTCTATCCTTCCCACCAGAATCCAGGCTTTTTACCTCACTGTAGAGTCTGCTTTAGAAAATGTTAATAGTTGGTCCTAAATTGCTAAAATGAATAACTAATAATATTTAATATTTTTGCTTTTAAAAGATTTAATCTTCTTGAGAAAATTGTTTTATTGTTTAAATTTAAATTTGACCGTATATTCACATTTGGAACTTTTGTGGTACTCATTTTTGTTAGGTATGCCTTTGACACACCCAGGTTTATCTACATTCATGGCTGTACCTGCCCATGCAGTCACCCTAAATTCTACATCTCTGGAGTAAACTTTTCTCCTAACCTCCAGGTACTTGGAGTGCTGGAGTCTAAACAGAGATCCCCAGTGAAGCTGAGAGAATGCATGCAAAGCTGAATTCATAGTTTTCTCACCTATACTTGATCCAGATTTCTAAAGAGGACTCTTCTTCAAAGTGCAAGGTAAATATAATGTTGAAAGACTCTGGCTGTTTGGTTGTTGATTCTTTCGTATCAGTGTTCCTCAAATGAAATGATAGGATTCTTGAGACTCATAGTTTATAAGATACTTATGATTATTCTTACAGATTCAAGTTCACTTCTGGATGTCTTGAAGGATGTCTTGCCTTCATGACAAATATTAATCATGTTTCAGGACCATAAAACCTTAAGAACAGTCATTAAGTGTCATAAGAACTTGCTGAAATTGTAGGAAAAAGAGATCAACATTTGGCTTGGATCATCTTAATGATAAGCCATAGGGTACTCCTTTTCCCATGAAAATGTTATGGTAATTTTATATGATTTGTATGAAAATCTTAAAATCTAAGAATGTGTATGGTTATAGTTTTTATTAATTTACATAATTTTTTGTAGAAAAATCATATTTATTGGCACATTTGTATTGTAGATATGTCTACTTTATTACTGGTATGTAAAACCATGTCTTTTTTTAGACCCTAGGCTTTGTGATTCCTCTTTAAACAGTTTTGATTCTTTTATTGAATGCCCTAAAAGGTTCTGCCAGTTCTAATCTCAGGAGACTGGTACCCCATCTGTTAAAGTAGAAACCATTTAATCCAAACAGACATTCCTGTCCTATCCCTAGTGCTCTGTGAGACCACATCTTCCATTCCATACTGCATGTATATCTCTCATTTTGACAGGAGCATGTTAAACACATTGGGGTAAATGCACAGATGCCTTTGCCACCATGGAGGCTGGCTAAATTTTGTCCACATCTCAACAATACAAAACAGAGAAGGCAGCAAGTTATTCATTAAAAGAGCTGCCTTGGCATGAACTTCTTGAAAACTTGCATCATTTTTCTCCGTTTTGAAGTTAAAGGAATCTTATGGGTTTAGAACTGATATAGTCCAACTTACATTATAGAAACAACCTAGAATTGCTTTTTGAATCCCAGGCTTCAATGGAGAATTTTTATCAAGACTAAGTCTTTAGAGTATAACCTTTTTGGAAGAGTTCATGCCTAGTGTGTATGAAGCCTGGTATTCAACCAGCTACTCCCTCGCCAAATAAAACCCAAATAACACCTGAATTGTAAAAAAAAAAAGTAAAACTGGATTGACTTTTCAGATTTTAGATATGTTGCTATCATGTTTAATAATTGAAACTTTCTAAAAACTTTCTATTTGCTGTCTGTAGAGGTAATGATTATTGTGTAAGTTACTTGTTTGGGTCCTTAAGTGTTCACAGCTATATAATACCTCGAGGGTCTAATCATTACTCCTCTAAGAGAGTGTTTGTTAATTCACATCACTGTTGAGCAGTCTTATTTCTTGTCCATTTTTATAGTTCTTCAACAGTGTACCCATCTTCCCCTTTGAAGAATAATTGATTTGTGTAAATGGAGATATCCTTCAAAAATAATTTATTCATCACCTGTCATTATTTTAATACCTGTTTTATTTTGGTTTTCTCTTATAGTTGGTATCTTATTCCATCTCATCCTTTTTAGTATTCTAATCTTTTTCAGGCAGCGTTTACTGAGTGTTCTTCCTAAATATTTATTTACATCATGAAAATTATTCTTAATTCTTTGGTTTTCATTTTTCTTTCCAAGTTACACTGATTTTAATAAATTATTTTATTGAGGTCTGTGACATTACAGATATTACACATTTGTTTTCTTGGACTAATGTATGACTTGAAAATTACAATAGTTTAGCTAACTTAAGAGAGGATTAGAAAGCCCTAGATTTGTAGACAAGAATAGGTATGGGGGGAGGGGGTAAGGTGAAGAGAGGCATTTACCAATTCTTAGACTTGGAAGAGTTCTGAATCGAGGTATAAGGGGTGAATTAAAATAGAATCAGTGTATGAACCAGCCTCCACCCTCCACACTGCTATCTGTAGAGTGTGTTTGTTACACCATTAGTCAGCCATGTCTTTTGTGTCCTCCATGAATCATGCCTAAAGGCAAAGCTGATTTTGTCTTACTTTTCTTTTGCCAAACATGATTTGGATCTTCAGGGTCCTAGAAAGACCCCAACATAAAGCTTGTTCCTTGTAATGTGGCTAATATAAGGCAGGGGAACCTGGAAGAGGCAGTAAAAGGCTTTACAGTCACTTGAAATGGGATAGGAGACTCTGAGTTGCTCACTTGTGTTCTAGCTACAATGTGAATGCTTCTTCACCATATGATCCTCAATAGTCTAAAAGCCAAAGATTCCCCTGATGAATCAAAAAAGCTTTTCTTCTTTATAAATTGATGAATTGGGGATTTGTCACATTAACAACTGACATATACCTACCTTCATTGCCTGATCAACCTTAAAAATGTAATTCTTAATCAATTCTGGTAACTTTTATCAGTGATGGGATTTAATTTTATTAGATGGCAAATGACTAACATGATAAAGGAGTTGGGGGAAATTAAGCATAAGAAAAGCAATGCCTGTTTTCCAGCCCAACCCAACACATCTTTACTATACATATAACATAGCCACTAAGAGATACAAGTGTTCTTAAACATATGACCGTCATTGTCTATCACACTTTTGACAGTGAGCATGGAGATCAAATGGCACTGTTCATGCACTGGCACACAGGATAAATTTGAGTCCAAGTAGAACAATTTTCTTTTTTGTTTACTTGTTTTGTTTTTGTTTTTTCAGACAGGGTTTCTCTATGTAGCACTGACTGTCATAGTACTCACTCTGTAGACCTGACTGGTTCAAAATAAAAGATTCGTCTGCCTGTACTTTCTAAGTGCTGAAATTAAAGGCATGTGCCACCACTGCATGGCTAAAGAATTGTCTATGCAAATATTTCAAAGATGTATTTAATGACATAACTTTTAATAATTCTTCTTAATCATTTTTTAGATTAAAAATGACTCAGATAAGCAATGCTATGAAAACAGGAATATTGTTGGGACTTGAGAGATGACTTAATAAAGTGCTTTCTGGGCAAGCATGAGGTGGTGAGTTCTGTAGTGAGATTATGCTGGTAATGTAAATATTTGTCCTACCTATGGGTTTAATAAAAAGCTGATTGACCAAAGGCAAACAGGAAGTGTGGGCAGGGCTTCCAGGCTAAGAAAACTCTGAGTACAGGAAGAACAGAGACAGATGCCAGGGACCCTTGAGAGAGAGCCACCACAGACATGATGAGCAGACACAGAGGAAAGAAGCTGAAATGTTGCTATTAGAAAAGGTACTGAGCTGCATGACTGAACAACATAGGTTGAGTTTAGATGAAGAAGTTAGGAAATTATATACCTGGGCCCTAGGTCAATCAGCTTAAAAATAATATAAACCTGTGTGTGATTATTTGAGGCTAAGCGGGCCTGAGAGTGAGACTGAACCTTGAGGCTAGACAGGAAAGGCTGGCCAGAAAGCATTTACAACAGAGTTCAGTCTCCATCACTCACATAGATAGCTAGATATGGTACTGTGCTCTTATGATCCCAGAACTGGGGAGGTGGTCACAGGAAAGCCTCTGGAACCCCCCAGGAAGGCAGCCTAGCTTAATCAGTAAGGCAATGGAAGGCCCAGTTTTGATCTTGTTATTTTAAAGTAAGATAGGTGGCTGCTGAGATTTTCTTCTGGCTTCCACATGTACATACATACACCCACAGAAATGTATGCACCTACACACACATAAAAACATGCACACATCTGCACACACATGAGATTCTTGCCTGAAAATCAATGTGTAGCCCAGCACAACTACTGATAAGGAATCAGATGAGTAAAAGAATGTAAAATGTCTCTGGAGGTACAGAGACTGGTCCATTGATGTATATCCATGGTTTTACTGCTACCAATAAACCTCTTTCAATCAGAAACTATATTGTGTCATTTATTAATTAAGTAATGTCAAACATATTATAAAATCTCAGTAGGAAAGAGAATTAGTATGTCCTGAATTTGATGTGGTCTTATTTCACGTCTTATGTAATTACCCAGGATGAGGGGCTTAGAGCTGTATAGTATACCCTGAAATGCTGGCATCTTGACCAACTCTTTGTCCTAAGTTTGAATGTGATTTTAATTCACAAGAAACAATACAAGAGGAATATTGTAGGGAAGCCCTAGTCCCTACATCTTCCTTAAATTGTCCTTCTGTGTTCAGGGTATTTTTGGGAAGGAAAACTCTAAATGTGTCATTGGTGTGCTGTTACACAGCCCCATATTGGTCTCAAGTTGCTTATCACATTTTAAAAGTTATATACTGGTGTAATTACTAATTTAGATCTGATTTCCTCATCAGAGTCAAAATTAAAAACAAGAACAGGATCTTTTAATCTCTATTAATCTAGCTTGTTGCATAGCATATAAGCAGGTTTATTGAAAATAATTATAACTGAGATGCATAGGTCTTATTTTTTTTTTTTTACTACACATTAGTCATGAAGGGACATGGCCGATTGCACTGGATGGTTCTCAGTACTGACAAAGATATTGAAAGAGATTTAGGGTTTTTGTTTTTTTGTTTGTTTGTTTTTTGCCAGCTTCCATTCATTTCAATCAACAGTCCACTCATTTATTGACTAACATGTCTTGATAGACTACAATGTGTCCAGCACTGTTTTAGGACTAGTGAATGAAACACAAAAGCTTGTCTTTGTCTTTGAAAAAGTTAGATTTTGTGTTTGTTGACAGCTATGTTGACACTAGACTTCACTGGATAATTTTTTTTTTATTAAGAGGATGTTGTGAGAAGAGCTAAATGCTCTTTCATTGCCTTCATTTAACAAGGCTTCTTACTTGGGGAAAACATTCTATCCGCCGACTCCCTCGTGCCCTATGCCACTACCTTTTTCCGTTAGTCTCACCCTTTGCTACATGACCTCATGCTCTCCCCTAGTTAGACCAGGCCTGTATCAAGCATGGCACTGTAGGACTGTGATTTGAAACACAATCCCCAGAATAGTGCTTTTCCTGTCGACATATCCAATAGTTTCTGGGACTTAGTTTCTGTTTTGTTTATTTTGCGCTACCTTCACTCTGTACCTCAGGCTACTGGCAAACAGAAGCATCACTTTAAAAGTAATTTAGGAAATAAGTGTTCTTCCTCTAGGGTACAAATAAAAGGAAAAGTTGTGGTAAATAGCTAATGCAAGCAAAAGGTGCCTTGGGGGAACCTTAAGAGTCACTTCTTTCAAACCGGCAATAACTTCTGGTACTATTGGTCCTGAGGCAGCAGCCGTCAACATTGTTTAAAAAAGCTCCCTTATGATGCTTCTCATTAATTAACTGCACTGTTTGTTGATTCTAGATTGGTTCAGTTTGCTCTCTGGAGAGCATTTGTGGAGGCTTGGTAATGCTTGATGCAGAATTTCATCTTCAGGTCCTAAATTCCCAGGATGGAGGTTTACTGGGACATATATAAGATGAAGTGAAAAAGAGAATTTGTTAGATAAAAATGGTAATCAAAATATTTTAAATTCAGATGTAATTTTTGAAGATTTTCCCCACAGAGCTAAAAAATTACCTGAAGCAAAGTTTGACTGACAGGCAGGCTTAACAAACACAAGACAAATGGCATGCAAAACAGATAGGGAAGTATTCGTTGCTAATGACTTGAGAAAGCATTTTAATTAAGTTGTTTGCCAATTAATGCCTCACTTCTAACATTCCATAAATATTTAAATGTTTCCTAAACTTACTTTCCTCCAGAAACACTTGCAAATATTACTATGGAGCTTCTTTGGGAATCTCACAAGATAAGAAAAAAAAGAGTAGCATTTGTCAGAGTCCACCTGGCATTCTCATCTTATTAGTTATTAAAGTTTAAAATGTTTGATATGCTGAGACCCTTCTTCCATCCTATTCCACAAACAGTGAGTAGCAATAGGCTGCTCACTTTTCGAGCCTGTCATAGAAATTAGAGATAGTCTGGGGCAGAGGATGGTATACTTAATTAGAGATATTCTGGGGCACAGAAAATGGTATATTCAAGTTCATCTTATTAGTAAGATGTAAGAAATATTGTCAGGTGATTCATTGCAATCCAGCAAGAGGTTATTATTAATAATTGTCATCCAACTTCAAAATGCTGCCCCTGCCCCAGCAACCACAGCGAAACATATGACACAGCAAGTGAATCTGACCAGCCTCACTGTACCAGATTTGGATTTAATTTGTAAGATAGCATTTATTAACCCCAAGTTGTCCAACATGTTCTCTTTTTCTGCTCACTCCTTCTTGGGATGAGCATCCTTACGCTTATTACTTACTGTAAGTGCATTTCATGAAATTAAGGATGCAAAGAGATTATGATTAGAAATCACCCAGAATACTGAAGGCACTTCTCCCTTCATCAGTACATGGCAGTTTCTTGTATGACACAGTGACCATGTCATCATCCATCAGCAAGCTGAGAGATCTGACTCACCTGGCCCAGGAGCCATAAGCGTATCTGCCGCCTTACCTGCTATGCAGGAGTCAGGTGGCAGCAGGAAAGAATCTACTTACACTGAGACATTTATAGTGGAAATCAGAGGGGAGGGAAAGAAGTCACAAGGGAGTTTTTCTCATAATGAAATGTTTGCTCCTTTAGAGACTGTGGGAGTAAATAGGGCTGGCAGTGGAAGGTGGATAGGAGGCATTACAGAGCACCCATGAGAAAATCCACATCTGTGCATGCTGGTGGATAGTAGCATAGCATCCTCCAGGGGTCCTTATCTCCAGTCACTTTACCCTATGAACAGATCACTGTCCCAGTATCAGGAAAGCCAAATCATTTGTATTACAATGGGAAAGTTGAGCAGTAATAACAAAATAACTATTACCCTAGGAACTTAGCTATGTAGCAACTGGATTCAAAGAGTTCTGAGAACACAATAACTTTTGTTTTCCATATAGATGACATTTAAACATTTTGAGCATCCCTCAAAGAGATCATCATTTGTAGGGAAACCTCCCATATAGAGACCTTTTGGCCTTCAGAAGACAGCATCTGGTGGCTGTCTTAGGGTTTTTACTACTATAAGAGACACCATGAGCACGGCAACTCTTATAAACAAAACATTTAATTGGGGTGGCTTACAGTCTCAGAGCTTCAGTCCATGATGGGAGTGTGGTGGCAGGCACATGCTGTAGCTGCTTCATTTTGCAGGCAACAGGAAATGGACTGAGACACAAGGTGGTACCCTGAGGAAAACCTCAAAGCCAGTCCCCACAGTTCCACACTTGTTCCAACAAAGCCACACCTTCTAATAGTTCTACTCCCTATGAGATTATGGGGACCAATATATTCAAACTACCAAAGTGACATATACCATGTTTATGATTCCCTCAAATGTACATTTCTCTGTTATTGATCATGGAATTTGTTTGGGTCATATGCTTACATGACATGAGACTGATGGTGTTATCTTCTAACTCCAGTCTGTTTGAAATTTTAAATAGTTACATCATTGGGACTTATGACTTAACTGGAATTTAACTAGAAATCAAAATTTTTAAAATGTTATGATTTATAAAAAAGAAAAGAAAAGAAAAGTCTTATATGGTGGTTAATCTTAGATGTCATCCTTCTGGCTGGCAGTATTTAAGGAATAAATTACAATTAAAGAAAAAATAAATAAAACTAAGTTAAGATTATCTCCATTCCTCCAATTTCGATAGGTACTTCCAGTTCCCTGGAGCTTGGATAGAAAAGAAAGGAGAAAGAATGTAGATTTCTTTCTTTGCTTGACTATTTTAGCTGAGACTTCAATTTCATACCTTCAATTCTCCTAGACCTCAGACCTTTAGACCTACATAAGTTTTAACATCAAAATACATCTTTGGCTCTCAGACCTTCACATTCTACCACCATGATTTCATTGAGAGATTGTGGGACCTCTCATCTTTTATTATTATATAATATTAATATAATTACTCTAGTACTTACTTATTACCATTATAACATCAAACATATAAATATATATTTCTCCTGCTGGTTTTGTTTCCCTGGGAAACACTGGTTAACCTAGCCTGTACAGAGCCCATTGCATATTCACATAGCAGATGGGAAAAGATGGATGGGCTGAGATAGGCCACACTTTTTTTCTCTTGGCTATTAGAAAATATCAAGGACTTGATATTTTTTATATTATTGCCTTCTTGCTGTAAAATGAACAAAATGAAACTATGTGCAACTGTTTTAAGCTGCTTCCCAGATTTGCAGGACTCCGATGCTCTAGGACACTGGTTCTCAGTCTTTTTAATGCTATGACCTTTAATACAGTTGCTTATGTTGTAGACACCCCCAACCATAAAATTATTTTTGCTGCTACTTCATAACTATAATTTTGCTACTGTTATAAAGTGAAATGTAAATATCTGTATATTCTGATGGTCTTAGGTAACCCCCCTGAATGAGCTGATTCACCCAAAGGGGTCATAACCCACTGGCTGAAAACTACTTCCTTAGGATCTCTTCCCTAGTTTGTACCTGAAGGCACTTTCCTGATCTCAGTACTGGCCAAGATTCTGCTCTGTACTGGCTCAGTCTGGGGAAAAGATTTGTATTGAGTGGCTTGGGCAGGTGCACCTTGAGATACAAATAATTCTCTTCATTCCTCACTTCTAAAAGGTCAACATATGCCTGGGTTTCTGGATTCTATTGCTGCAAATGACCATGAGTGTAGCAAAGAATGTGATTCATAAAGTTTCTATGATAGAAGCCAAAGCAAGAGAAGCCCAAATTAATAGCCAAGATTTGAGGGGATCTCAGCAATCCAGAGTAAACAAGGACTCAGGAAAGTTCAAAGCTCAGTGAAACCATTTGATTTTCTTGTGATAACTGGACAGAACCTGAGCATTCTGAAAATTTCACTGTGATTTCCCTCCCTCAGCTCCAGCTCTCTAACCAGTGTTAGTTTATAACAAGTTAGATGGAAAACGTATTTATTGCAGGCTTCCAGTTTTAAATAATTTTAATACATCCTCTCCATACATAATCTCTGATCCATTTTCTGTACCAAATAACAATTTGCATAGAATAAGAAATAAAAGCCCATCTTAGTTTAAGAAGTATAGCAATATCTTTTGGGGGAAAATGCATTTGGTGAACCTTCTTGTTAGACTTGTCAAACCCATACTTATATATAACACCATTATGCTGTTAGATTTGTAGATTCCTTTTCATGTAGATGATGCAAGATTGCAATAAGTATAAGTCTGGATTGTCATGTTTTCTGTAGTAAAACATCATGTTGGGTGCTCAGCAAATAAAACCTTAAAATGCAGTACTTTAGCTTGTGAGTATGTTAATCTTTGATTGGCAAGTGAGACTTAGGTACACTTATACAGCAAAGTATTATTCAATGCATGTATGTGATGTATGATAACAAGTTGATGCTTTCTAGAATTGCAGGAATGGGCTCATTTTCACCATTAACTAAGGAACTAGAAGGCAGAAAAAAAATGTGTTATTGGAAATTGTGGGGAGTCCTGTTGAGTTCATGATATGAAACCAGGTAAATCAGGGTCCTGTCATGGGTTTTTAGTCTCATTCATGAGAAAACTTAAGAATGAACTCAGTGAAAGCTCAAGAACAATTCATTTGAGTTAAAAACAAAACAAAACAAAACAAAAAATCCTGAAGGCAGACAGGCTGTAAATCTCATATCTACCCAGCAGAAGAGAATGGCCATGATAAACCAGCATGGAAGTTAGCTGTGTGGCAGCCGGCAGCAGCAATGATAGAGGTAGTGCCCAGCCTGTCATTGGCAACTGACTTAACTCTTAGGAGAGAAGACAACTGCATGTCTCCACCCAGAGGAAGATTTCATTCTTTATTATAATGAAATCTAGGTAAGCAGTATTTGAATGTTCTCAAATATTGTCATTTCTACATATTGACAAACCTCAGACTCTTCTCTTGTGGGCATTTGTGATGTGTAATTATTTGATGTAGACTGTAGTTGTCTGGCTGAGGTATGCTACACCAGAAAGCTTCCTTTCTTTGTGAGTTAGCTTCTTATCACAGACAAAATACCTAAAGTAAACAAACTAGGTGATGGGCTCATAGTTCTGGAGGCTTCCATCTAGTCATGTGGCCTGATTGCATTAAGCCTCTGGTGTAATGCTACTTTCATGCAGTAGAGTATCTGTTCTTGCATCATGGCAAAAGGAGAGAGGGAGGTGCTGGTGTCCAATAGTCCCTTCCAGGGTACACCCTCAAATGACCTAAATACAGCATCTTGAAGTTCCCATCTCTATCCAGTGGTGCCAAAGAATAAGACCAAGCCTTTATCATTGGGAAGCATGTCAGATCCAAACTCCCCCAACTGTGTTTTTATTCCCAATATCAACCCTGTCATTCTTTCTCCCCATTTTAGCTCCTAATAACCTTTTCTTAACCCTTTGTCTGTGTTTTCACCTTCTATACATGAGAACATAATGTATTTCTTTGTCTGTGTCTAATTTATTTTGACATAATCATCTCTAGTTTCTACTATGTTGCCACAAATGACAGACTTTATCCCTTTATGTCTGAATAATATTTCATTGCGTATATCTGCAACAGTTGTAAGTTGGCTCTTCCATCAACAGATACCTCCATGACGCACAGATGTTCATTTTGTATGAAGATTTCATTTTCTTTGGATATGTGCATACCCAGCAGAGGCATCACTAAATCACATGACAGTTACATTCTCAGCATTCTGAGGAATCTCCATTCTTTGTGTATAAGTACAACAATGTATATTCCCACCAACAGTGTCTGAATATACTGATTGGTTTAACAGATACTGAAAAGCCTTAGTAATAGCCTCAAAAACAAACTTTTATACATTTTGATTTATTATTTTTTATCTGAAAGTTGGTCATAATTTATTTTCTCTTCTCCAAGGTGGGTCATAATAACTGACACTCTCTCAAACCAAGCTTTAAGTCTAAAAAAAATTATTCCAAGCTTCTCTCTGTAACAAAGACAAAAAAATAAAAAATAAAAATAAACTCTTAGCTACCTAACTGTCAGATCTTCATTTCAGAGGTGTCCTCTCTTAGGACTTATAGGAAAGAACATCATACCAAAAGGTCCAGAGATTCTGAGCAGACAGGCCATGCTGGAGCATGCCCCTCAACCAACTGCCATAGGATCACAGTTAAAAGCTAGGGTCACGACCAAAAATATAACATATCTGCACCCTTTCCCCAACATCTACCAACTTTTTTACAGTTCCCTGAGTTTCTTATGATTTCCTGATTACCCCACCCCACCCCAACTCACACAGCAGGAGTATCCTGTGCCTCACACACAGGGAACCAAACTTCACCCAGTGATTGACAAATCCTTAGAACCCCTGGCTTATTTTGTTGCTCTAAAAACATCAGGAAGGTCCATTTTATCAAACAGCTTATTTGTTGTTAGCTAAAGGAGAACTCCCCCCCCCAAATGATGTACTGTAACGATGTGACATTCCATGTCTTTTGTTGGCCTCTCATTCTCCTACCCTACTTCCATTTTAATCTGATGAAGGAAACGGGGTGGTGTTTCTGTCCAGCTTCTGGTTGGACTTTACTAGGACATTACTGTACGTAATACATCTAGATTCCTGTTTAGCTCCAAGGGTATTACTGTATGTGTCTAGGCTCTTGATTGGCTCCAAAGGTGCTTACTGTATATGTGTAGGCTTCTGATTGGCTCCAAGACACTGCTGCATATGTCTAGGCTCCTGATTGGCTTGTGAACCAATCCATGTGAGAACTGATCAGATTCCTGAGAAGTTTATCTGATGTGCCTGAGACACTGAGTCTTGGTTCCCATTGGCTCGGCTTTGAATTCCATGTACATTCCAAGCCATGTCCCAGTTGCTTTTATTATCACTTATATATTTTCTAAATTCAGTAGTTAAACATTTCCTTTGTCTGTGTCAGTGATTTGTCTCCTCATTAGTTAGGTCTGTCTGGATTTCTTCTCTGTGCTCATAGTTTCTAATAATTGCTAGTAGATATCATGAACCCATCAGTTATTTTGCTTTGTTAGTTTTGTTTTGTTTTTCTAATGATGTCTTTGGATTTGTTTCTTTGTCTACTGTTCTAATTTCCTCCTTGAGGTCCCTAAATCTGTTTGCCATTGATATATCTTCCTTTTTCAAAATCAGCTACTGAGTTTATCATACTACAGCTGATGAATTTTGTAGGATGTCCCCCACACTTCCTGGTTTAACTTTGCTGCACATTTTAGTTCTGAATTTGCTTAGCCACTGATACCATTTCATGTCATTGTATTTTCCCCCTCTTTCGGCTTTTACTCTAACTCTCTATTCAATTTGCTCTGTAGTTATTTTCTTATAAATCCCTTTTGGTGTATATGGGGTTTGTTCTATTTATTCATATTAGCATAGCAGCAATGATCTGACCATTATTGATAAGGAATTGATTAAGCAGGTTCACACTGATTTTATTCTCTATTGGTTAATGCATGGTTAAAATTGATTTCAGAATACTAGTTTCAAAGCTGAGCCACAGGCTCAGTCTCTAGGCCATTCACTCCTGAAATTGGTCACACTTTTGTCTGCAATACTGAGCAAGGAAGTTTGTGTTCCTTTTAGTTGGCTCTCATGCACTCAACAGACAACAGGGCTACTCAAAGCCATCTGAAATTAATCAGAAAGCACTTCACCTCTTCTGGTTTGTGCTTCCCTGTAGATGAAAGACTTAAAATGCTCAATGTATGTTATTGTTCATGGTGTCCTAGTCTTATGCTCATCTTTTTGTGAACATAAACTTATCTAAGATTTTAAAAAATAAGTCATTCACAATGCCTAAATCCTGGCATATATATTGTGTTTTTACAGTTTCTTGTTTGTGAAATATTATTCTACCCTAAAGAAGAAGGAAATTCTGTCACTTGGAAAAATATGGATGAACCTTACAGACATCCAAAATGAAATCGAACAGACACAGAAAGGCTAGTACTGCATGTCATCGCATGTGGAATCTAGAAAAAATAAATTTATAGACTCAGGTAATGAACAGTGATATTTAAGGGCAGTTGATGAAAGATATAGAAAATAAGGAATGTTGTTCAGACAGTGCTACCAATCAGTTACAAAATAAACGATGTCTAGTAATCTTAATATATAGCATCTGCTGTGACGGCTATATCAACTTAAGTATGGTGCCTGCCTCATTATATGTGCATGCATTCCATTTATACTCTCTACCATGTAGATACATACAATGTGCATGCATCTGTTAAATTCTGTGAAGTCAAAAAAAAAAAAAGGAATCACCATATCACTGTTGCTTGGCTATTGTACAAAAGTTGGCAAACTTTAAAATTATGAGCATTTCTACTCTTGTGAAAGAAATACGGATATAGTAAGAGAGGGAAGTTTCTTGCCTAAAGCCCTAGCAGTACCTTTTGATAGTACACAGCTGATTACTCTCCTGAGTGGCACCTTGCAGCGCAAGCTGGAAAACTCAAAGCAGAAGTGACTAGAACACTTTCTGCTTATTTTCATGTGACCACATGGAGGACCATCCATCCATTGATTTTGTTTAGAATTCATATTTCCTAGAGTAAGAAACTATGGCATGATCTGGATCTTAGGGCCATTTATCTCCAAAGTATGATATGGAAAAGTGGTCAGTAGTTCTGAAGAAAGAAATAGCTCTGTGTTACGTTGTGGAATATAATTTTAACTATGTAAAAGTATATAACATTCATTTCTGCTATCTTTTTAAAGTAAAAATATATTACAATTGTTTTTGCTGCATTTGCTTAATTATGTAAAGATAAATTGTATTTGTTTCACCTTGCCTGCCTAAGCCACCTGATTGGTCTAATAAAAAGGTAAAACTCCAATAGCTAGGCAGAAGAGGGATAGGCAGGCCTTGTAAGCAGAGAAAATAAGTAGGAGGAGAAATCTATGCTCTGAAAAAATGAAAAAAAGAAGAGGAGGAAAAAAATACAGTAAGAGAGGGACATGCTTGGGGCCAGAAGGCAGCTGCCAGCAGTATGGAAGGAAGGAAGGAAGGATAGTTAAAAAGCCTCAAGGCAAAACAGGTGAAAATAAACAGGTTAAGTTATAAAAGTTAGCAAGAAATGAGCTTAAGATAAGGCCAAGCATTCATAACTATTAAGTCTCCATGTCATGATTTGAGAGCTGGTCTGTGGCCCAAAAGAAAAAGCCTGGTACAGTATTACATGGAAGCATCTGGGAAAGTTATTTTAAATCCAAATCAAACAACTTGTCCCCCAAACAGCACATATCACCTTCTTCAGGATGCTGTAGACATGCATGAAGGTTCTAGATAAAAGTGACCTTCACTTCCACATTTTCTTTTTGTCTTAGTTTGGGTTTCTGTTGCTGTGAAAAGACACCATGACCACAGCAACTCTTACAGAGAAAACATTTAGTTGCAGATGGCTCACTTACAGTATCAAAGGTTCAGTGCATTATCATCTTGTTATGGAGTATGGTAGTGTACAGACAGGCATGGTGCTGCAGCTGAGTTCTACATCTTGCAGGCAGCATGGAAGTCAACTCATTGTCATATGAGTGAAGCCTGAGAAAAAGACTTCAAAGCCCAACTGCACAGGCACACATGTCCTCCAAAAAGACGACACCCCCCCAGATCTTGTGAACCTGTTGAGTTTTCTTGTGAAGGAGACTAAATTCAGACTTTGGGGAGAAGAGTTATCCAGGTGGACCCATGACTACATTGTAATTATTCATCATAAGCCATAAAGGAGGAAAGAAATGTCAGAGGGAGAGCCCAGCATTAAGATTCATTTGACCTGCTCACTGTAGAAGACTCAGGACTGACAAGAGTTTGAGCTTCAGACCCACACTGGTGACGAAAAACAAGAGATAGGCATAATGTCATGCACTTGTAATTCTAAGTGCTAGGATTATAGGTGTATACCGCCATATCTTGTTTACACATGTGGAAATTATAAATAATAGGTACTCACAATAGAGAGACTATTGTGACTCTTATTTTCTCTTGGGAGACAGGAAGTTCCATAGTGCCATAAACAGATGCAGATCAGGAAAAGCAAGAGGCAAGTTCTGTGCTGGAGTCTCCAGGCAGTTATGTTAGCTACTGACATTCGGAGTTTAGGCCATTTTGACATGTGGAACTATAAATTGATGAATCTGTGGAGCTTTAAACCCTTAAATTTGTGATTAATTGTTTCAATAATAAAAGACGCAAGAGTTAGAAATTGGCTTCAATTACAAGAGAGAAAGAGAGTGAGAGGTCACTGAATTTTGTATTTACTGGGTGTGTTTTTCAGGGAGAGACTCCAGGAATAGGCTAATTTGCACGGCTGCCCTGAAGCCCACCTCTGCCAGCAATTCTGACAGCACTTTGTTGCTTTTGTCTGCTGTCTGGAAGACACATTCACACTCAGCAGTTTCCCTGAGCACTAAAGTCACCACCACATCATTCGGGCCTGTTAGGACTCACCTCACATAAATTTTCCATGCTGAGCCAGCATTAGCCTCCCAACACCTGAGAACCAATTACAACAAATGATTCTGGGGACTTGCAGTTTCCCAAATGCATGGGGTATGTTTATACTTGTAGGAACGTGTTTAGAATTGTTAGTTACGGGACTGTTTTCCCAAACTTAACTTAGTGATATGTCTCAGCATTCATCAGAGAACAGTGACGGTAGCCACATTGTTGTTTGTTAAAGTGCTTGGTAGAAAAACTTGTTTTGCTGGTTGTGCTGGGTTATTACAGATATGTCTAGCATGAAAAAAGCTCAGATTCCCAATGTCACAAAGGACTTAGTACTTTAGAGATTATAATGGCGTCATGGCTCTCTTCCCTTTCCATTCTCCACACTCTCCCATATAACCCTCCTTGCTCTCTCATTCTTGGCCTCTTTTTTTTATTAACTGTTATAATGTGTATATATATGCCCTTGTGTGTATAATGTTACACATATATATTTTCAGGGTTGACCATTTCTGGTGTTGGATAACTAATTGGTGTGCTCTTCCATGGGGAAGACCATCTCTCTCACTAACTTTAAATGGCCCTTCTGCTTCAAAAGAAGTAGAAATACACAGCCTGTGACAGTACAAACAATACAAGCATTACAAAAACTATATTCTGGAATTGTTTAACAGACTGAGGACCAGATGTAGGGATCTTACATATATAATCATAGAGCAAAAGCACTGACTTTTTGAGATGTTATTGTAGCAAGTGCCTCTTTTTTTCTTCTTGAGTGATACAAAGTTCAACTGCTTGTGAACTATAACACCCAAGATCAAAAGTTAGCAAAAGAGCCAACGAGCAGATCTTCAAATTTACAGAACAAAAATGAAGCGAAATGGGTGATGACGCAGGGTTTTCAGGCTCTTTGGCAGTTACCCATTGACCTTGAATGTTAAACAGCCTATCATATTGAAAATGAGAAACTTTTTAGCCAAGGAAAAACAAACTATTAATTATTCTCTTTGTGTGACTAAGGAGATGTGACCACATTGTTGTGAGAACAACAGACAACATGATTTGAAGCAACACTTGTCAGGAAAGAGCCACTGAGTCACTATCACGCACAAGTAAGTCTACATAAGTGCCACTCAAACACAAAGGGCATTGAAGGGACTGGATTATGTGTCACATTCATGCAAAGCAGTCAATTCTCATGAGACATCATAATATTTCATCTACTAAAATTTTTAAGGGAGGAAAAACTTAATATACTGAATCAACTGAAAAGAATAAATACAGAAATTAACTCCCAGCACATCCTTTGTTCCAGGCTGTTATATTCTGTATTACAATCACCCTTATTGAATAGCTTCTGAAAGAAATTCTTGCATAATGGCATTTTAGTCATTACTGTAATGTCAACAAACAAGGCAGATTAATGCTTCCAGTCCCAAGCTGTCTTGCACTCTGCTTATTAGGATTGTAGTCAGATCTTCATTAGAATGAATGGCATCTGATTCCATAAGGCGGTCACAACAGAGGCACCTTCTTGCTATGGTGTCACCCTGCAGATGACAACATAGGCCATTATGAATGACACTCCACAACTCGTTACTTCCTGCCTCAAATTCTAGTTAATCTTTCATCCAAACTGTACACATGTGCAGCTTTAAGTGGCCTATCACAGCAAGCACGAGCAATGCCGGGAGCACATGGAGACTGACAGAAGGTAAATTGCTTGTCAGGAGGTCTGTATTTCAATTCGCAGCATATTCCAAACACGTCGTGGTGAAAGCATGCCACAACAGCTGCTTTCATTGCTAACTATTTTTGATGTAAATGTCAATAAAGCTCCAGGCCCTTTCATATTTTTGGCCAAGAATGTCCATCTTTCCCTATGCAGGCTGGCAGGTGGAGCTCCATTTATCTACTCTTAGGAGCATGTCCTATAATAAGGATTGTCTCTAGAGGCCATTTAGAGTGATTGAGAGTAGTGATTGGGACAACAGGCTGCTGAATTTCATTGCTGGAGTGGGTTGACAGGTGACTGCTTTTATACCCTCTCATCTGCTAGGAATGAAATAAAACACACACTTCCATCCAGTCCATAGGCTATTGCCTTCAAGTAGAAGATTCCCACCATTCACTCCATTCACAGGGGGAAAAAGTACAGTTGTGCTTATTGAACAAACTCAAGTTACACAGCAGATCTTGAGCTGTCAAAGAAACAATGATGTCATTTATTTTCTATGGGGTTACAAAAAAAATTAAAACATTTATTTTAAAAAGAGCTGTGTATACCTTTGTGGAAGCCTAACTTCTCATGCAATTGTCTCCTTCAGGATACCAGCTGTTTGCACCATATAATGCACTCACATTTACCTGATGTTCTGAGAAAGATGGCTGAGGCTTGACCTTTCACAGCTGAAAGCAAAGCAGACTGATTAAGCTCATGGATACCACTTTGAACACATTTGTATCAGACATGTTACCATTACAGTGTGATCAAGATTTTCGTTCAGCCCAGAATAAAGTCCTGGATTTCTTTTTAAAAGAAGTTATTATTATTATCATTCTTTTTATTATTTTTGTTATTATTATGCCTCTAGAAGCAATTCATATTCTGCTACCAAACATTCTAAGAGACTAAAGAGCTGGCTGTTCTTTTATTTTCACATACAGGAATAATAATACTTATCTTATTCATCACATGTATCCTAGATATAAATGTAGAATCAAAAACCTACTCAACTCAACATAATTTTAGGAAGGAGCAAACATAAATTTGAATTAAGAAAACCTTAGTAGATGTGACATCGAAAGCATAAAGCAGATGAAAGATAAATTATATTTCATCATGAATTTCATAGTTTGTGCTTTAAATTTTGAGATTAAAAAAAAAAGGACTCACCACATGGTAGAAGATATTTACAAAGTATGTGTTTCATATGTTACTTTATTTTATATATTTGTCTGTCTGACTTCCTAAGAACACTGATCCCCCACTTCTGTTTAAGTTAGGGGTTTTATTTCTGTGAATAGAAACTATGACCACAACAACTCTTATTAAAAACAACCAAACAAAAAGCACTTTAAATCGGAGGGTTTTACATACAGTTTCAGAGGTTCAGTCCATTATCATAATGGCAGGAGCATGGCAGCATGCAGACAGCCATGGTGCTGGCTAATCTTGACCAGAACGCAGCAGGAATTCAGCTGAGATACTGTATTAGCATTAACTCTTAGAAAATCTGGTAGAATTCTACACTAAAACCATCTGGCTGTAGCCCCAGATTCTTACTTACAACTTTTATTGAGTATCATAGGCATACTATTACATTATACAAATGCCAATTAGTATCTATGCAAAGACAACCTTTAGGATAATCTAGAGTTATAAATTACAATTAAATTATATAATTTCTATTTATTATTTGATTTTCTCCTGTTTTTTCATATATGCAAAGCAGCATTACAATAAAATTTATAGTAAGTATGAAGGCTATGTATCTCCCATATTGATATTGGTAAGAAACTTAAAGCTTGGGATACAAGGTTCTCATTAAAATATGTAAGCAACATCACTTGCTTAGTAAATGGAGCCAGACTGAGATTATTTCTAGAAGCTCTGTTTTAAGCTACTGTTCTAAATAACTACTATTGATAACAATAGATCACAATATTATTGGGTGCCTAAAACAGAGTAATTCTGGAGAAAAATTTATTCTCACCTTGAAATTGAACCTATGAAAAACATCTTTAAAATGTTTCCCAAAACTAGGAAGGTAGCAATTGGTTGGTGCTTCCCATAGTCATGCTTGAGAGATAAACAGGAGTTAAGTATCACAGGGATTGTAAACTGGTGACAAAAGGGCATGAGAACCTGCTGTAATGATTTCTGAGCCCATTTTAGGCCAAAGGTTTAACTTGCCCATGGCAACTATTCCCCCAAAAAATGACTCAGATGCTTATATTAATTTCATGCTGTTTTGCCTCTTTCTCAGGCACAATGTTAGCTAGCTCCTTCATCTTAATTAAACCCATTTCCATTAATCTACCTGCCACATGGCCATGGCCCACATGGCCTGTACCTGCAGTCCTACGTGTTTCTTCTTTGGAACCTGAATGGAGTCTGTCTGATTCTGCCCTCCTTCTACCTATCTCTCCTCTAATTCCTCCACTCACTTCTACGGTGCTTCCCACAGGCCAAAACAGTTCCTTTATTTACAGCATACAGATACATTACCACCACAAGAACCATGGGAGAGCCAAGATGCCCAGAGATCAATAAGATATCTAATAAATGTTACAGCAAGAGGGAGCTTGCTTCCTTGTTTGATTTGGTATTGAGAGTTTAAGACAGATCAACACAGGCTTAAATTTCTTTGTTGTTAGCTATGCGACTTCCTTCATGCCCACTTATCTTGAAAAGTACGTATCCTAGAATGAGATCGGGAATTAAGTAAAATAATTTGGTATAACATTTGATCACTACAATTCCAGTTTGTAAGTATAAGTTATAACACCCAACTTCTCAATGGAGACTAGAAGGCCAGAAGGTCCTGGGCAGACATTGTGCAGACACTAAGAGACCATGAATGCCAGCCCAGACTACTACACCCAGCAAACTTCTCAATCACCATAGATGAAATAAACAGATTTCCATGACAAAACCAGATTTAAATAATACCTATCCAACAAATCTATCCCTATAGAAAGAACTAGAACTCCAACTTAATGAAATTAGACATAGAACCCCCCCCCAAAAAAAACAGTAATAGATAAACTCAAAGCAGGAAATCCCAAATTAGGGAAACACACAAGCATTCTACCCTAAACCCACCAAAATACAGAAATTATCAAACACTAGTCATAATTAATATCCCATAACATCAATGAACTCAATTCCTCTATTAAAAAGACACAGGCTGGATAACAGAATTAATATGAAAATATTCTTTTACTGCATACAAGAAACACATCTCAACTTCAAAGATAGATACTACCTAAGAGTAAAGGACTGGGGAAAACTTTCTAATCAAGTAGAATTAAGAAACAAGCTAATATAGCTATCCTAATACCTAACAAAATAGACTTCAAGTTAAAATCAATCAAAAGAGATCTGGAATGTCACAACATATTCATCTCAAGAAAAATCCATCATGATGAAAACTCAAAGCTGAACATTTATGTCCCAAATGAAAGTGCATCCACATATGTAAAAGAAACATTACTAAAGCTGAAATTGCACAACAAATCCCACACATTAATAGTGGAACCTCAACACTTTACTCTCACCAATGGAGAGGTGTACCAGGCAGACACTTAACAGAGAAATAAAGAATCTAACAGATATTAGAACTCAAATGGACTCAATAGATACATACAAAACTTTCTACCCAAACACAAGAGAGCATGCTTTTTTCTCAGCACTTCATAGAAGCTTCTCTAAAACTGACCACAGACTCATTCATATATTAAATATGAATACTTACAAGAATGGGAATAATCCCTTATTTCCTATCAGACCATCATGGCCTAAAGTTAGAGTTTAACAACAAAACAAACTACAGAAACTCTTATAGAAACTGAACTACCTCTTGAAACACTTTCAAGAATTTAATAAAAATGAATCCACAACATACTTAAACTTATGGGACACAACAAAAGCAGGGCTAAAAGAAAAGTTTATAGCACTATATGCGTACATAAGGATTTCGGAGAAATTTCACACAAATGACTTAACAATATTCCTGAAAACTCTACAACAGAAAGAGTCAAACTTACCCAGAAAGAGCAGAAGGCAGAAAATAATCCAACTTTGGATGGAAATTAATAAAACTGAATAAAGAAGAACAATACAAAGAATCAATGAAACATTGAGTTTGTTCTTTGCGAAACAGACCAAAGGCAGAGAGACAATATCAAAAAAATCACAAGATCAGGAATGAATAGTCTGGTGTTATTCTAATGGGTTTGCCTTTATAGGTAAGTTGACCTTTTTCTTAATATTTTTTCTTTGTTCTGTTTGTTTTGTGACTTAATTATTATGTGGTGAGCAGATTTTTGGAGGGAGTCTAATCTATTTGTTCTTCTGTAAGCTTCATGTATCTTACAGGCATTTCCCTCTTTAGGGTGGGAAAGTTTTTTTCTATGGTTTTGTTGAATGCATTATCTGTGCCTTTGAGCTAGTATTCTTCTTCCATTCCTATTATTCTCAGGTTAGGTCTTTTCATGGTGTCCCAAATTTCCTGAGTGTTTTTGTGTTATGGCCTTTTTGGTTTTGGTGTTTTCTTTGAGTGATTTATCTATTTTCACTATTGAGTCTTCTACTCCAGAGATTCTCTCTTTCATCTCTTGAATTCTGTTGGTTATGTTTGCATCTGTAGTTCAGACCATTTCTTCAGATTCTCTATTTCATCCTTTGCCTTGTTTTGTGCCTTCTTTATTGTTTTTATTTCAATTTTTAGTTCCTGGAATGATTCTTTCATTTATTGGATTTTTCTTTCTTGGTTTTCTTCCAAGGATTTATTCATTTCTTCATATTTTTTATTTGTTTTTTCTTCTATTTCTTTAAGGGACTTTTAAATATCCTCTTTTAAGGCTTCTATAATCTTCATAAAGATGTTTGTATTGTTTCCTTCTGTTTCCTTTTCATTATTCTGTTCATGTCTTGAAATTGTAGAGCCATCACTTCTTCTGATAGTGCCTTATTATTCTTTATATTTTTATATGTATTCTTGCACTGATGTCTTCACATTACTTCCTTGGTTCACTCTTATACAGGCAGGTCTTAGTGGAATCTTAGTCAGTTGTGGTTACAGGGGCTGTATGTCTCATGTCTGCTCTGGACACGGAGTCTGCACGATTTCTTACTCTGGTCAGGCTGTGGGATCCTCACTGTCTAAAGCTGTCTGACACCCACTCAGCCCTGGACACCAAGGGGTCATGCTGCCGTGCTGTTCAGAGAGACGTTCATCCCTCTGTGATGAGGCAGCCTGCTTTGGATGTGGGGCCTGGCCATCTGTAATGTGTGTGTGTGTCCCCTGGAGAAGATTTCTTTCACCCTGGTCTAGGGCAGGCCTGGCCATGAGGTCAAATCCAGGACTATGTCTCTGGCCTCTGGGATGAGGTCCCCGGGAGTCCCAGGGACTAGAACCTGCTCACCTACCACTCCGCTCTGGACCTGGGATCCTCGCTGTCTGACTCTCACTCCCACAAAATCAGAAATGAAAAGCCAGACATAACAACAGACACCAATGAAATAGAAATGATTTAATAAACCTGCACTACACAAAACTGGAAAACCCCAAAGAATTGGACAGCTTTCTAAGTAGGTACCACTTAACAAAATTAAATCAAGACAAGATAGATGACTTAAATAGAGCTATAATTCCTAAGGAAAGAGAAGCAGTTACTAACAGTCTCCCAGCCAAAAGAAGCCCAGGACCAAATGGTTTCAGTGCAGATTTCTACCAGAATTTCAAAGAACTATTACCAATACTCCTCAAATAGTTTCACATAATAGAAACAGAAGGAAGAATGCTAAACTCTTTTTATAAGGCTACAGTCACACTGATACCCAAACCACACAAAAATGCAACAAGAGAGAGAGAGAGAAAGAGAGAGAGAGAGAGAGAGAGAGAGAGAGAGAGAGAGAGAGAGAGAGAGAATTCTGGATCAATCACTCTCATGAACCTTGATGCAAAAATACTCAATAAAACACTGACAAACTGAATTAAACAATATATCAAAAAATTATCCGCCATGATCGAGTAGCCTTCATCCCAGAGATGCAGGGATGGTTAAACATAAGAAAAACTGTCAATGTCATCTACCATGTAAACAACCTGAAAAACCATACATGATCATCTCCCTAGATGCTGAAAAAGCCTTTGACAAAAAACAACACTTCTTCATGATAAAATTCCTGGAGAGATCAGGAATATATGGAAAATACTTAAACATAATAAAGGCAATATACAGCAAGCCAACACCCACCTCAAACTAAATGAAGAGAAACTTAAAGCAATCCCACTAAAATCAGGAACAAGTCAAGGCTGTCCACTCTGTCATATCTATTCAATGAAATACTCAAAGTTCTAGCTAGGTCAATAATACAACAAAAGGAAATCAAGAGGTACAAATTGGAAAGGAAGAAATCAAACTTGTAATATTTACAAATGATATGATAGTATACATAAGTGACCCCAAAAATTTTTTCAGGAAACTCCTACAGCTGATAAACACTTCAGCATCTGGCTGAATACAAGATTAACTCAAAAACATTAATATTCCTTTTATATATAAATGATAAATGGATAGAAAAAGAAATCAAGGAAACATCACCCTTTACAAAATATACAAATAACATCAAATCATCAAATATCTTGGGGTAATTATAACCAAAGAAGTGAAAGACCTGTATGACAAGAACTTTAAGTTACTGAATGAAGAAATTAAAGATGATATCAGAAAATGGAAAGATTGCCCATGCTCTTGAATAGAAAAGAGCAACATAATGAAAACGACAATCTTAGCAAAAGCAATCAACAGATTCAATACAATCCCACACAATTCTTGACAGACTTTGAAAAAAACAATACTTAACTTTATATGGAAAAACAAAAAACTCAAGATTTAAATGCCAAAACAATTCGGTTCAATAAAATAACTTCTAAAGGCATCACTATCCCTAACTTCCACCTCTACTATAGAAATATAGTAATAAAACAGCTTGATATTGGTATAAAAATGGACATGTGAATCAATGGAATTGAATTGAAGACATTATTCAGCACACATTTGAACACCTGATTTTTGACAAAGAAGACAGAAATATACAATGAAAAAAATTAAAGTATCATCAACAATGGTGATGTCATAACTGTATGGTGGCATGTAGAAGAATGCAAATATCTATCACCCTGCTCAAAACTTAAGTACAAGAGGATCAAAGACCTCAACATATATCATATCCAGTTACACTGAGCCTGACAAAAGAGAAAGTGGAAAATAGCCTTCAATGCATTATCATAGGAGACCACTTCCTCAATATAATTCCAGGACCACAGACACTGAGAGCAACAATCAATAAATGGGACCTCCTGAAACTGAAAAGCATTTGTCAAGCAAAAACAAAAACCCAGAATGACAAATGTGGTATGTACTCACTCATAAGTAGACTTTTTACATATCAACCAGTATTTTCCCCCTTCTCCCCTCTTCCAAGTCATTCCCCAGGTTCTCTCCAAACCAACCCCATCTACTACTCATAGATCAGAGCCCTGATCTATGAGTATAGAAGAATATTAGGAATAATTTTATTTTGTTTTGTTTTGTTTTGCTTTTAGACCAGTAGTGTGGTTGGTGTTACTCCAGGTCTCTGAGCTATCCAAAGTCTGCTTCTTAGTTACTCAGGCAGTGTCAAGTATGAGTAGTAGGTAAGGGCATGTTGGCATGTCAACTGGTATTGTCTTTGTTCAGGTCTTGTTTTACCAACCTATTTTTTGAGATTTCATGGATGCAGCTTTCTGGTCACATTTAGAAGATCCTCTGGCTTTAACAATCTTTCCACTCTGTCTTCTGCAATGTTTTCTTCATCTTCAGTGTAGGGGTTGTGTTGTAGATGTGTTAATTGTGGCTGACCCAATGATCTATGCATCTTGACCAATTGTGGCTTTCTGCTGGAAAGTTTAGCTCGTCTGTTAGGAGGAAGTATACTAAGAAGTTGGCAGTAGTAGTTTCTCCTCTAGAACACATGGGTAGTTGGTGAGGCTTGCAGTACCATGTATGAGTTCCTTCCTGTAAACTGAACTTTAAGTCCAAGTTGTAGGTGCATCCTAAGATATAAATGTCATAATTGTACCCATTAGGATATATTGTCACGATGGTCATTGTTGTTCTCTGGCTTTAGAGCTGGGTAGGGCCATTGACTGGTTTTCCCATTGGCAGATTGTATAGCATCTTTCAATACCATGAGAGCTAATTCTTATAGAAGATGCTTCCAGGTTAGTTCAAGATCAGTTCCTCCAAGTATTTTGTCCTAATATATTTCTTCATCAGCAATAGAGTCTTACCATCATGTTCTGTCTGGCAGCCATGGACAATGGCAATAGCCTGTATTATTTTAGCAGTCTCTGACTCCCTTTATCATCAACTTGAAGGGATGTTTCCCATGCCTAGTACTAGTGATTTTCTTTGATAGTTGATGGTGGGGGAAAGCATTATTATCCCAAGTGATGTTACCTCATTCATATTATATATATATATATATACATACATACATATACAGTATATGTTTGTGTTTTAAAGTAAACATAAAATAATGTTTTCTTTTGTTCATTATGCTTTTTGAATCTTCTTAGTATTTATCCCATCTCCTTCTCTCTCCCTCTAATAATGCCCTTCCCAATTCCCAGTTAAATCCCCCTAGATGGATTATATAATTATACCTTACAGTTTTGTACTTACTCCCTTGAAATGTATGAACATCTGTAGCTGCTTCTTTTTTAGTATTTTGTGCTTTTCAAGTTATTTAATTAGCATATATTTGTATGTATTAATGGGATTAAATGCTCTATTTCCATGCTTGCTTGCATGCCTTCTAAAATGTAGCCTTCCTGCCCTATTCTCCCAAATTTCTAGCAACCCTGTTTTCAGGTAAATTAGTTTGTACATCTGAGCAAAATGTATCATTCTGTGCCTGGATTATTTAATTTACCATGATCTTCTAATACCATGAATTGTGTAGCAGTTGACAGTATTTAATATCTCTTAGTGTTTAGGTAGTACTCCATTATGAAGCATATTTTCTTCATACGTTCATCTATTGGGGATACCAATATTCACAACCTGATACTATACTAGTAATGCAATAAATAAAGGAGTATAGATATCTTTGTTTTAATTATTTCATTTCCTTTGAGTATGTGCTCAAGTGTAGGCTTGCTTAGTCATGCTGTAGATGAAGCTGTAGTTATTTTGTAAACTCCAATAGTGACAATCATGATGCACAATACTGTACATACCAATATTGTGTGAGAGTTCTTTCTCTACATCCTTGCCAAGATTTGTTGTGTCTTTTAATACAACAGCCATTCTATGTGGGACAAAATACTACAAACCACACACTGTTACAAAGCATATGGGAAATTTTTTTCTCACTTTTGTAGATTCTCTTCACTTTTTTTCTGTATGGAACATCTCAATTTTTGCTCTGTTTCTTGTGCTTTTGAGATCTTATTCAGAAAATCACTGCCTCTACCATTGTCTTGAAGTTTTTCCTCTGTTTTCTTCTTATATTTTCAAAGTTTTGGTTATTAATTTTAAGTAGTTAATCTATCTTTTATTTTTTATTTTATTGAAAATATTATTTAATCATGCAAAAGAAACTAATTATAATTTTCTATCCTACTTCCTCCTCACTTCCTCTCTCTTCTGGATCCACTCCCTTTCTGCTTTTTCTTAGAAAAGTAAAGACTTATAAGAGATGACAAACAAACAATGCAAAATACAATATAATAAGATGAAGCAAAAGCCTTTATATTGAAGTTGGACATGGTAACCCAACAGGAGGAAAAGGGCACCAAGAGTAAACACAAGAATCAGAAACACATCTGTTCTCACTGTCAGGAATCCCAAATAATACTCTAATAGCTGTAATAGATACATAAAGGACCTGGAGTAGTCCTTGTGCTTGGTGCTTTGATCTCTGTGCGCTCATAAGCATCTTGCTTAGTTGATACAATGGGCTTTATTCTCTTGGTCTCCTCCACTCCCTCTGGTTCTTACAATCTATCCATCTCCGCTTTTGTGGGTTTCTCTGAGCTCTGTAAAGGAGGGATTTCATGGAGCCTAGCAATTCTGATTCTCTCTCTCTCTCTCTCTCTCTCTCTCTCTCTCTCTCTCTCCATAATTTCTGGCTGTGGATCTTTGCCTTTGTTCCCATTTGCTGCTTGAGAAAGCCTTTCTAATGATGAGTGGGTAGGGCTCTGATCTATGAATATAGAAGAATATTAGGAATAATTTTATTTTGTTTTGTTTTACTTTTAGACCAGTAGTATGGTTGATGTTACTTCAGGTCTCTGAGCTATCCAAAGTCTGGTTCTTGGTTACTCAGGCAGTGCCAAGTATGACCCCCTCCTCACAAAATTTGCTTTAAGTCAAGTTTGGCTACTCTTGACACCATTGTCTTAGTTTATTTCAAAGGTATTATTTCTTTTCTCCCAACACCAAAGCAACTGCAAAGTAGAAGTGAGAAATCTATTTTACTATAGGATGAGAAGTTCTATGTTGGCAATTTGTCCAGTGATAAATTCTTGGGGAGGCTATTCTTTCACCAGTAAACACCTTTTACACCTGCGTCAAGAGTCATTTGTCTATAGCTGGGTAAATATATTTCTGATTCTCTATTGTCTTTCATTGTTCTCTTCATTTTTATGCCAATTCCATGATGTTTCAGCTATACTAAATTTGTATATCTTGAAATAAAATGTTTTAATATCTAAAATATTTTTGTTTAATATTTCTTTGGGTATTCTAGTTTATTTGTGCTTTCATATGAATTTAATGGCTATCTTGCCTAGTTCTATGAAGAATGCCATGGATATTTTGATGAAGATAGTACAGTATATGTCAATTGCTTTAGAAAATATGGAGAGTTCGGGACCAGGTGCTATCTGCAGAGTCCCAGCGCATCTGTAGCAGAGGCACATAAACTCTGCCTGTCACCATACCCACAGCTCCGGCTGCGGGAATTTGCATGGCTACCCACCCTGACTCCAACTGAGTGAACAGATAACTAGAGGGGTCCCTGAAGAACAGACTCAGACACTGCCCAGAGGTGAGGAGGGATCACCAGGCCCAGTGCCTACATCAGCCAGGGAGAGAGAGTTGAGTTCCCATCGGTTCTGGTTCCACTTCCAGGACCGGGTGCTGTCTGCAGAGTAAGCCTCAGCAAACTCTGTAACAGGTGCAGATAAAGTTTGCCTGTCACCATACCCACAGCTGCTACTGAGGGAATTTGCACGGCTACCCACCTTGACCTCGAACTGAGCAAATAGATAAATTCTGGGGTCTCTGAAGGGCAGATTCAGACCATACCCAGAGAGGTGACAGGAGGCACACAAGCCCGAGTGCCACAAATGACCAGGAGCCATCTAATCATGAACCACTGAAGCCATGGGCAAACGTCAGTGCAAAAAATTACATAATAATACAAAGAACAACATGGTAACTCCAGAAGAGAGTGGTGATATTACAAATACAAGACGAGAACTGAGCAATGAAGAGGAAACAGAAGGAAGCAACACCAAAAATTCCTTTTTGATGATCATCGAAGCTCTCAAAGAAGATATGAAAAAAAGCCTTAAAGAAATAAAAGAAAATACAAACAAAAAATTGGAAGAGATGAACAAATCTATGAAAGAAACATGCCAGGAAGTAAAAGCTGAAATAAAAGCTGAAATAGAAGCAATAAAAAAGGCGCAAAATGAGGCAAAAATGGAAATAGAAAATCTGAAGAAAAAAGCTGGAACCACAGACACAAGCATAACAGAGTTCAAGAGAGGGAAGATAGAATCTCGGAAGTGGAAGACTCAGTAGCTCAAACAGATATATCAGTCAAAGAAAATAGTAAAACTAAAAAAGCCATAACTCAAAATGTTCAGGAAATCTGGGACCATGAAAAGACCTAATTTGAGAATAATAGGAATAGAAGAAGGAAAAGAATACCAGCTCAAAGGCACAGATAATGTTTTCAATAAAATCATAGAAGAAAACTTCCCTAACCTGAAGAAGGAAATGCCTATAAAGATACAAGAAGCTTACAGAACACCAAATAGATTTGACCCCCCAAAAAAGTCAGCTTGCCACATTATAATCAAGCCAAAAAACATACAGAACAAAGAAAAAAATTTAAGAGTTGCAAAAGAAAAGGGCCAACTAACATATAAAGGCAGACCCATCAGAATAACGCCTGACTATTCAATGGAAATGATGAAAGCTAGAAGGGCTTGGTCAGAAGTTATACAGATGCTAAAACAGCATGGCTGCCAAACTAGAATACTATACCCTGCAAAATTATCAGTCACCATAGATGGAGTAAACAAGGTATTTCAGGACAAAGTCAGACTGAAAGAATATCTATCTACCAATCCAGCACTACAGAGAGTATTAGAGGGAAAACTCCAACCTAAGGACCACAGATACACCCACGAAATCACAAACAATCAATAAGTCCAAGAAGAATACTCTAGAGAAAGGAAATATAAACAAGTTACCATCAAAAATTGCAGGAAATATGAATCAATGGTCACTAATTTCCCTTAATATCAATGGTCTTAATTCTCCTATAAAACGTTACACTCTAACAAGAAGGATACAAAAACAGAAGCCATCTTTCTGTAACCTACAAGAAACACACCTCAACCACAAAGACAGACACAGGCTTAGAATAAAGAGTTGGGAAAAGATTTTCCAGTCAAACGGTCCTAAGAAACAAGCAGGGGTTGCAATCCTAATATCTAACAAAGTAGACTTTAAACTAAAAGCAATTAAAAAGGACCGAGTTGGTCACTCCTTATTCATCACAGGAAAAATTGGTCAAGAGGAGATTTCAACCTTAAATATTTCTGCCCCTAATATAAAGGCACCTACTTATATAAAAGAAACACTGCTAAAGCTCGAATCCTACATCAATTCTTACACCCTAATAGTAGGAGATTTTAACCCCACTTTCAACCCTGGATAGATCAACCACACAGAACCTCAACTGAGAAATAAGGAGTCTGAAAGAGGTTATGATGCAAATGGATTTCATAGATATCTACAGAGCCTTCCACCCAAAGGCAAAGGAATATACATATTTCTCAGCTCCTCATGGAACTTTCTCCAAAATTAACCACATAATTGGTCATAAAGCAAATATCAACAGATATAAAAAAATGGAAATAATCCCTTGTAACATATCGGACCACCAGGGCCTAAAGTTAGAGTTCAACAACATCAAAACCCAAAGAAAGCCTACCAACTCATGGAAACTCAACATCACTCAGCTGAACCATCTCTGGGTCAAGGAAGAAATTAAGAAAGAAATCAAAGTCTTCCTAGAATTCAATGAAAATGAGTCTACAATGTATCCAAACTTGTGGGACACAATGAAAGCAGTCTTAAGAGGAAAATTCATAGTGCTAGATGCCTCTATGAAAAACCTTGAGAAATCCCACACTAGATACCTAACAGCGCAGATGAAAGCCTTAGAACAATTAGAAGCAAACTCACCTAGAAGGAGTAGATGGCAGAAAATAATCAAACTTAGAGCTGAAATCAATAAAATTGAAACAAAAAGAATAATACAAAGAATCAATGAATCTAAGAGTTGGTTCTTTGAGAAAGTTAACAGGATAGATAAGCCCTTAGCCAAACTAATCAAAAAACAGAGAGAGAGAGTGTTCAAATCAACAAAATCAGAAATGAAAAGGGGGACATAACAACAGACCCCCAGGAAATACAGAGAATTATCAGATCATATTTTGAAAATCTGTATTCCTCAAAAATGGAAAATCTAGAAGAAATGGACAGCTTTCTGGACAGGTACCATCTACCAAAATTAAATGAAGATCAGATTAATTACCTAAACCGGCCTATAACCCTTAAGGAAATTGAAGCTGTCATTAAAAACCTCCCCAAAAATAAAAGCCCTGGTCCAGATGGCTTCAGTGCCAAATTCTACCAGACATTCAAAGAAGAATTACTACCTTTACTCCTCAAACTATTTCACACAGTAGAAACTGAAGGAATATTGCCAAATTCCTTTTATGAGGCCACAATCACCCTAATACCCAAGCCACTCAATGATACAACGAAGAAGGAGAACTACAGACCAATTTCCCTCATGAATATTGATGCGAAAATTCTCAACAAAATTTTGGCAAACTGTATACAACAATGTATAAAAGATATCATCCACCACGACCAAGTAGGCTTCATCCCAGAAATGCAGGGCTGGTTTAACATATAAAAAACTGTAAATGTTATCCATCATATAAACAAACTAAAGGAACAAAACCACATGATCATATCCTTAGATGCGGAAAAAGCCTTTGACAAAATCCAACACTCCTTTATGATTAAAGCCCAGGAATACAGGGAGAATACCTAAATATAATAAAGGTGACTTACAAGAAGCCGACAGTCAGTATCAAACTTAATGGAGAAAAACTCAAAGCAATCCCACTAAAGTCAGGAGCTAGACAAGGATGTCCTCTCTCCCCTTATCTATTCAATATAGTTCTCAAAGTTTTAACTAAAGCAATAAGGGAACGAAAAGAGATTAAGGGGATACAAATTGGAAAAGAAGAAGTGAAGCTATCTCTATTTGCAGATGATATGATTGTATACATAAGTGACCAACAAAATTCTTCCAAGGAACTGCTACAACTGATAAACACCTTCAGCAATGTAGCAGGATACAAGATTAACTCAGAGAAATCAGTAGCCCTTCTATACACTAGAGAGAGAAGAGCTGAAAAAGAAATAAGGGAAACATTATCCTTCATAATAGCTGCAAACAGTATTAAATACCTTGGAGTAACTATAACCAAAGAAGTAACAGACCTATTTGACAAAAATTTTAAATCACTGAAGAAAGAAATTGAAGAGGATATCAGAAAATGGAAAGCTCTCCCATGTTCCTGATTGGTAGGATCAACATAGTAAAAATGGCAATTCTACCAAAGGCAATCTACAGATTCAATGCACTGCCCATCAAAATCCCAACACCATATTTTTTGGACCTTGAAAGAACAATACTCAATTTCATTTGGAATAACAGGAAAGCCAGGATTGCCGAAACAATCTTATTCAACAAAAGAACCTCAGGAGGTATCACCATCCCTGATTTCAAGCTATACTATAGAGCTACAGTAATAAAAACAGCCTGGTACTGGCACAAAAACAGAACTGTGGAACAATGGAATAGAATTGAGGATCCAGACATTAACCCAAAAACCTGTGAACACCTGATCTTTGACAAAGAGGCCCAAAACATTCAATGGAAAAAACATAGTATATTTAACAAATGGTGTTGGCATAGCTGGATGGAAGTGTGTAGAAAAATCAAATAGATCCAAGCCTGTCACCCTGCACAAAACTCAAATCCAAATGGATCAAAGACCTCAACTTAAACCCAACCACTTCGAACTTGATAGAAAAGAAAGTGGGAAATACACTTCTACAAATTGGCACAGGTGACCACTTCCTAAATATAACACCAGTGGCACAGACACTAAGACCAACTATCAATAAGTGGGATCTCCTGAAGCTGGGAAGCTTCTGCAAAGCCAAGGACACTGTCAATAGGACAAAACGCCAGCCTACAGAATGGGAAAAGATTTTCACCAACCCTACAAGTGATAGAGGACTGATCTCTAAGATATATAAAGAGCTCAAGAATCTAGAGCCCAAAACCTTGAATAACCCAATCAAAAAATGGGGTA
>PVIH01001906.1:0-86537 GCA_004025045.1 Sigmodon hispidus
GATTCGAGCTTTAGCAGTGTTTCTTTTACATATGTAGGTGCCCCTATATTAGGGGCATAAATATTTAAGATTGAAATCTCCTCTTGACCAATTTTTCCTGTGATGAATAAGTAGTGACCCTCTTGATCCCTTTTTATTGCTTTTAGCTTAAAGTCTACTTTGTTAGATATTAGGATTGCAACCCCTGCTTGTTTCTTAGTACCATTTGACTGGAAAATCTTTTCCCAACCCTTTATTCTAAGCCTGTGTCTGTCTTTGCAGTTGAGGTGTGTTTCTTGTAGGCAACAGAAGGATGGCTTCTGTTGTTATATCCATCTTGTTAGTGTGTGACGTTTTATAGGAGAGTTGAGTCCATTGATATTAAGGGAAATTAGTGACCATTGGTTCATATTTCCTGCCATTTTTGGTGGTAACTTGTTTGTATTTAAAAATATGAAATGCTTCACGAATTTGCGTGTCATCCTTGCGCAGGGGCCATGCTAATCTTCTCTGTATCGTTCCAATTTTAGTATATGTGCTGCCGAAGCGAGCACCCATCTGTTATTTCTAATGCTGCCCATTCAACTTGTCTGGACATGGGCAGATAGCTTGCAGATTTTTTTTTTTGCCAGAATGTAATATAAATCATATCCAGTCTCGGTCTCTATAGACTTCTCGGTCTTATTTAAAACTTTGAGCCATTTCTTCCCTGTTCCCATGTCTCTCGTCTCTATGATCTTCTGAATTGCCCCAGAGTGACTTACTAAGCTCTGCCTACAACATTCTAGGAGTTCTTTAGACAGTAGCTATGAACTCGTCCATAGTTCCTCCTAAAAACCTATCTTTGCATGCCTTCATGTGCACACATACACACTTATGTGGATGTCAAAAGTCTATAAAAGCACAAGGTCAGGTTTACCACAGCAGTGGCCCACTTCTCACAACCAATTTCCTGCATCAGTCACTTTCAAAATTGTTGTGACAAAGAAAACTTAAGTAATAAAGGGTGTATTTTGACTTGCATTTTGAGAGTATGTTCCATCATGGTAAGAAAGTCTTGGTGGCAAGAATATGAGGATGCTGATTAAATTGTTTTTGCAATCCATAAGCAGAAAGAAATGAACTCAAGTACTCAGCTCACTTTTTCCTTTTTATTCAGCTCTTTTTTTTCTAATCCTTGGAATGCCACATTGAGGATATATCTTACCACTTCATTTAATTCACTGTAGAAAATGTCCATCATGGTCAGAGTCTTATCTCTTAGGTCATTCTAAATTTTTTTAAATTGTTAATATTAATGTTACAAATGTGAAGAATATTCTTTCCTATATCACGTGGCTATTATTTGTGCCTGAAGAATAAAGTTATATCTATAAAGTAAACCTTAAAAATATGGGATAGAAAATATTCATCACTTCAACCAAACAAAAGTGTAAGAGAAATTAGTCTCTGTGAGAAAGCAGACTCTCAAGAGATACCTAGTCTGCCAGAAACTTGATCTTGCACTTCTAGGATTAAGAGTGGAGAAAAAAATAGACTTATGGTATTTATAAATCTCTCTGTCTGGAGTAATGTTTGCATAGATGTCTGAACAGATTATCAACACCAGTGAGTTACATGACCACACCTAGGAGCCATCTGCTTGTTACCGTAAAACGTAATTCAGAAAAATTAGTCATCAGCCACTGCAATTTCTCTTTGTCACCTAAGAACAATGAGGAAAGGTTAACATTTCATCTTCCATTAAGCAAACTATCAAAAATATGACCAAGTCCTAAATCACACGTTTTATATGAAGTATGTCAGTGGCGACACAGAAAGAAAAAAAAATAGTAAAGGTGCTATAAACTGATATATGTTTTAAGGCCTATATAATTTTTAAAAGGTTAACCTAGAGCACAGAATCAATGACACAGGTTTGAGCCGAGAATTGGCTATTGACAGTCAAGATGAGTCAGAATGAAGTAATCATGATCACAGAGAAACAGCTGTGGTGAGGTCTTACTGATAAGTCCCTTCAATTGCTAAACCATGTCCTCTTAGCTTTAGGAGATCATAAATTTATTCAATAAGTTTTTAAAAGAAGAAAAGCAGAATATATATTTAAAAATATAATGTGAGCTTAGACTCCCTGAATAACACAAGAGTTCCTCCAAGAAAAACAAAACAAAACAAAAACTCACTGAGAACAAGTTATATGTAGCACACTAAGTTTCAAGAGCAGGATGGGAAGGCCCTGGGATTGTTTGCAGAAAGTTCTAACCTGTGCCCAAGACATGACGTGATTTCCTCTAACAATTTCAGAGGTAAATATTTTTAAGTAAGGCCTTTAAGTCATCTTGAGGGTTTTTGGGTTGTTTTTGTTGTTGTTGTTGTTTTTTGTTTTTGTTTTTTGGTTGGTGGTCCCTTTTATTTCTTGGGTGGGGACAGGGTGAGAAATGAAAATATAATGTCACTGTTTTATGTAAGGGTACCCAGTGTTCCCACGACCATTCGGTGAAGAAGCAGTCTTTTCTCCTGTGTGTTTGACAGGATTATCTATGGTTAGGTATCTGTAGTTGTGTTCTGGAATTTCTAGGTCTTAATTATCTGTGTTGGCCCACTGCAAGTTTTGTTCCTATGACTTAGTATTTACAATCAGGGATTGTTTCTTTAGTATTGCACTCTCTGCTTAGGATTGATTTGGCTCTCTAGGGGTCTTTTGTGCTTCTATGAAAATGTCATATTTTTTTTTTCCAGTTGCATGAAGAATTCACTAGAATTCTGACTGGGGTTGTGTGGAAACTCTAGGTTACTTTTGGTTTTATAGCCATTTTGACTATAATAAATATAATGGGGAGGACACTCTGGGGAGAAATTATACCATGCTAGGAAAAATGTTTGGTGTTATTTATTCGTATGCTGCATCCTGTAATCCTGGCTGGACTTGAAATCTGAGGCACTTTCCTGCCTTAGCCTTTCAAAGGCTAAGCCTACAGGTGTACATTATAATGTCTGGCCTTGAAGGGGAAAATGTGAAAAGTAAACAGGTAGAATTTAGAAACGAAGGAATAAAATCAAAGCATACAAATTTAAAATAATTGAAAATTATGTAGCTATTAGGGTTATTTGAAACAGTTTGCGATTTTAATGTTTTAAATGATCATATTCTGGATACTGAATTACAATTTGTTTCATCATTTTTCATTTTGTATTGAGTAATTTTTGAAATAAGAAAAGCAAGACCCATGATTTCTTTTCTCAGAAGCCTTAGTGTCAACTGCTTAAACATGTAATTCAGACTTATAGGGTATATGCTTAGCTATGTTATAGTAGCCTTAGTGAGGACTCTGTCTGGCCCATTAAGGAAAAGCTGTCTTCCTGCTTAAAAGAATGGCATGTACCTGGGCCTTAGGAGAAGAGAAGAAACATGCCATTGTTTCTTCCCTTGAGAATTAATTCAGCTAAGCCTGTCAATAACTCGCCTTAGGCACCACCCCTTGAAAGACATATATATTTAAAGCCATGCTAAAAAGATGAAATAATTGTTCCTTTAATGAAAAATCACACTTTTCCTTCCAAGAATCTTCACCAGGTTCTGGTAGATCTGCTCACCAACCAGAATTCTGTCTCAGAAGGCCCTAAACTTTTCCTTGTTTTTTGTTTGGAATTCTGGCCGAAGTGCAAGTACGGTAAGCAGGCTTGCTCCGGCACTTTGGGCTTTTTCACTCTTTCTCTGAAGCTGCCTCCTTTCTTTGTCAAACCCCTGTGCCTGAATCAAGAACGTATGTCTTCCTTCCTCCTTCTCATGTCCCTCCTCACACAGCACTGACATCTACAGCTTGTCTGTCCTGGGCTTTACCAGGGCGGGGCTTGGGGGGGTGACTTGAATTCTAATAAAATTGTTCCCGAGCGTCCTCCTAAGGATGTTCTAAATATTTTAATAATTAAGGAGAATAAAATCCTGAGAGGAAACTACAATTTTCCTTGTAACAAGGAGGTTTTCTAGGTTGGACTCTTCAAAATTTCTGGTAACATATGTATTATTATGTATGTATTATATACACATATGTATACAGTTTTGGTGGTGTGCATCCACATGTGCGTGATTGTATGTTGGCCATTTTATGGCACAGAAGAAATTTTGGAGCAAGTAAGTGAAAATAGCTACACTGAGATCTCTTTGGGGTACTTTGTGGCTGTTTAAGTAAGAGGTATATCCCACATGTTTGTTCTCTGTATAAGTAGACATCATTTTTTGTGGCTGTTTACATAAGAGGTATATCCCACATGTTTTTTCTCTGTGTAGGTAGACATCAAAGTTACTTGTAAGACTATCATAAAGTTCTGTGAATTTAGGTGTTGGATTGTAGATAATTTTTTTCTTATCTGGATTTCTATATTTTTAAGCTAATAGAAATTTTTGAGGTATTGAAGTAGTTTAACAGACAAATCCTCTTCCATTGCTAGACCCATGGAAACAGCTTTTGATGGTTCCAGAACTTTCCTTACATTCATCTTTTACTTTCTTTGTGCAGAAAAATTTGCTAAGGTGAATTAGGTAATTTACCTGGTTCTCTGGTGTCCTAAAAGAATGCTTTTACACAATATGAAGCAAAGAAACACACACACACACACACACACACACATCCATTAGAACTTTGAACAAAAACTTTTCACTTTGCTTTATATCTTTTGTTGTTCATATATATATGTATAAAGAAATGCTTTAACTGATATGAATAGACTAGGGGATTTTCTAGCTGTGCAATGCCAAAATTTTATGAAATCTCCTCAGGCCAACCAATTTGTTCTTTTCACTTACATTGTGCCGGGGTTCACATTATTATTTACTAACTAGATTACAGTCTGCTGTTCTTTCCAATAATTCCCCAGCCACTTCTTTTATTTTCTTTATTTTACATGTGGATTTCTTTTCTTCTACCATGCTAGTGACTCATTCATTCAGATTTCAATGTGGAGAAAAATAGCCACATAACAATCTGAAAGCCACAGGCGAATGTCAAAGGTGTTTCTTAATCTGTTTCACAAATGATTATAACAACTGCGAAGTAAGTCACAGGCAAGAAATCGCCTTTCCAAGGAGGAGTTTATTGTCCATTTGGGTCCAAGAAAAATTCAGCTCAGTGGGAATGATTATATATATATTTTTAAATTTTAAATTTAAAAGACTAAAAGAGATATACAAAAGAAAAATGCTTGGCATTGTTCTGTGTAGCTTGGTGTAGAGAATTTAAGTTTGTAATAGACCATAGTTACAAGAAGACACGGAAATGTTGATATGGGAATACAGCCAGATTGACTTGACTTATGCTTTTTCTCTTGAGTTTTATTTCTGTCCTTGTTATTATTTTATTTTAGATGATAGATAGTCCTACTCTATGAGGCTTTAGTTTTCTGACTTAGGAGCAGAAGAAATAACACAGAACCTTATTACACAAGTGTGGGAAGAAATACTTTATTATTCCTGTGACATTACTTCTTATGGATAAGGGATATTCTTAAAAAGACATATATTTAAACATAAGCATGCCTAAATAGTAACTGCATTTTATTGGTAAAAGATAGCTCTACTTTGATTATTCCTTTTCCTACAATCAAAATGGAATCTTTATGTTGTTCACATCTTCATTGATGACTGTTTTCTTCAACCATTACTGCAATGTTGTACCTGCTTTGACCCATCCAGCTTGTATGCCACACAGAGCCTCCTTGAGCATACACAGTATATGAACTTGTTGCTTTCTGCCTTAAGGGTACTTGTGGGAACTCACATACACATAATGCAGGTATTTCCAAACAATGGAGAATGTATTCTAAGTGGCAAGATATTGCTTTTCTTCCTGAAAAAGAAGATATCGGGGACTAGTTTACTAATCCCCTACAAAGCCTGGCATTTTTAATGTAATTGACTCCCATAAATTCTCATAGGGAATGATGTTATTGAGAGGTGTGCTTTTGTTGGAGTAGGTACAGCTTGGTTGGAGAAACTGTGTCACTGTGGAGAAAGGCTTTGAGGTCTCATAGCCATGCACAGTGTCTCAGTTCACTTCCTGTTCCTTGTAGATCAAGATGTAGGACACTTATCTCCTTCTCCAGCACCATGTCTACCTACATACCTCCATGTCTCACTATTGGGATAATGGACTTAACCTCTGAAATTGTATGCCATCCCAGTTTATTGTTTTCCTAGATAAGACTTGCAGTGATCATGGTGTCTCTTCACTGTGATAGAAACCCTAAGACACAAACATTATCCTCACCAGCACTTGTAACTCACAAAATGTCACAAACTTTTATATAGTAAAGTATTTGTAGTATTCAGGTAACCCCAAGTTAAAAAGCATTGCAAAGGTATCCCCAGAAAATCACTGGATGCCTATGGGATGAGCCATAAGGACCAGCTAGCGATGTTAAGTGTGGGAGACAAGCTTAGTCCTGTGGGAACATTACAGAAACTAGGAATTTATCTCAAGCTGGGCATGTCTGTGGCTTAATTATAAAGATAGAATATTGCAGAGAGCAATCAGTATATCACCTCTAAGGTCACCACTATTACAGTGAGGACATCTTCTTAAGGGAAAGTAGTAAGAATCTTGGTTTGGTGCTAACAGAAGGGGGGTTCTAGATGGACATTCTAGAGGGCCACAATGGCCTTTCTGTTTTCTCCAGGCTAACGTGGTATGTCTCCTTGCTTTTCTATCAGAGACTGTACAGTTACTTTACCTGAGCCACGTCCTCATAGGAGGACCAGTGTCCTTCCAGGGGTCTGCTCCTGATGCTCCTGCTACCATATGCTGAAATACCTGGCTCTGCTCTTAAGGAAATACACTTATGTGATTTACTGTTCTATGCATGAAGAGTCAAGTGATTGATAGCCATCTCCATGTTGAAAAGACTTCTTTGAACACTTGCCATCCATTGTGTTAAAACACAAAGTCATGTTGCAAAAGTACAGGAATAAAGCTTGAACTGTGACATGTAAGTGGCTTGTAGTGACAGCATTATGTGGGTGTCAGAAAATAAACTCAAGAAATTGGCTGGGTGGTGTCTAGATAATAAATCCATATGCAGATTGAGTGCTTTCATGCTTTTTTCCATGAGCTTCATATGGGAGATTCCCGTCTTCTTTTATTTTTAAAGTTTTATCTTCAGTAGCTACTCTAATATTGAAATGGTGAAAACATTCTTAATAACAGGATTACTACCTAACAGAATATGTGAATAATTGAATTTATATAAACATGAAAACCTGAATCTTGGAATTGTTCTATAAGTATAAGCCAGCAGGTATGAAGGTTTGCATGCACATGTATGACCAGATATATATTTTTGTATATACATATATGATATATACATCTCTTTCCCCCTCCCCTCTCTGTGTGTATACACTCTCACATACACACTACATTGAACAGGTGGAGAACAGATTCACTTACATATAAGACACATGTAGCAGCCATAGCATAAAAAATTTCTTCTAAACTTCACATAATTTGAGTTGGAATAACTGAAAGAAAAAGACAAATGTATGCTCTGAGTTCATTTCAGGAACACTATTTTAAGTTTTACCATTTTATAAATTGCATTGAAAGGCTAGAGGGATGATTCAGTGGCTAAGAACACTGGGGATCTTATAGAGGACCTAGATTCAATTCCTAGCACCCACAAGGCAGCTTTCTGGTTCCAGGGAATCCAATGCCCTCTTCTGGCCTTTGTGGATACTGCACAGGTAATGCACAGATAATACATGTAGGCAAAACACTCATAAAAATAAATTAGCTAACAAAACAAATTATATTAAAATGCTTAAGTTGGCATTTCATTAATGATAAGGGTATCTAAATTTTGAATATCAAGAATAATTCATGAAAGAATCAAGACTAAAGAGATTTAAAATGAAATAAAATGGACTTTCTTCAAAATGAAGGAAATTATGGGAGAAAGATAATTTAGAAAGAAAAGCTAATTGTTAGGATTTAGTGAAATTTCAGTGGTTTCCAGAGTTCTAGTTTTTCCTAAAACACACAAAATATTGAATCTTGAAGTAAAATTATCAGTGGGCATGGGCTGGTCACATAGCTCCACACTGCCAGGCGGGGTATCATAAGGTCTTCACTCAGGTGAGCCTGCAATCTTATTTGTTCACAGAAGAGAATTACAAGACAAACCAGTACAAAGCAGAGCTGGGCTTAACCAGATTGAAAATTTAACAACCATTTACGCATGAGGGTTAGTAGAATCGTATTCTCAGAAAGGATAAGATATGCTTATCCAGCTGGCTGTAGGTCTCTCAAGGGAAAGCCATGGTTATATGTTACAGGAATATATGTAATTTTGGTGTCTCTCAAGCAAGTTGCATCTTAGTTGCTAAGAAACATTTTTTTCTTCCTTTTCACAGGTGAAGCCCCTAAAGGTTTCTCAGATAGGCTTTCAACCTGATAAGATAAAACAGATGCACAAAGGCATTAAGACACTTAAAAAAAAAAATCTATGAATGCAGATTCTTGGAAAAGTGTAGCTTTATACCTAAAAGGAATGAAAGCTGGTCTGGAGAGTTGGCTCAGTGGTTAAGAACACTGACTGCTCTTCCAAAGGTTCAATTCCTAGCACCCACATGGCACCTTACAACTGTTTGTAACCCCAAGTTCTGACACCCTTATACAGACATACATGCAGGCAAGACACCAATGCACCTAAAATAAAAAGAAATAATAAAAAATGAATAAAATAAAATAAATAGATAAAAGCTTTAAGTGTGAGTTATTGCTACTTGATGTTCTTATAAACTTCTCTGTACGAAAGGAATTATGTTTCTGTGTAGGCAATTTTTAAATAAGCATTAATTACACTAGAATTCTGTTTTAATATTCCTCATTCATTCTTTGAGATTTTTATTTATATGTATTAAAATCATACTCAGCTCTACTCTCTGTCCAATACTTTCCAGATTGTCAACTTTATGTCCTTTTCCTTTTTTCTTATCACCCACTGACTTTAATTCATGCTGCCTATATAGGCAGAGGTATGCGACCATCCTCTGGAGCATGGTCAGTCTACTATGGACTACACCCCTAAAGGAAAGCTAACTTTTCCCCTTTCAGCCACTATCTACAATCAATAATTCCTTGGTCAGGGTTGGGCTTCGTGAGCTGATCCCATCCATGCTGGAGTGTTTATTGGCTTCATCTTGTCAGTCAGTCACGGCTGCTGTGACTTCATGGGTACTGGCATCCTGCCATTTCATAGATTCTCTTTAACCCCAGTTCTCACTAACCTCTGACTCTTACGGCTTTTCCTTTGTGATGTTTCCTGAGTTTCGAGGCTCAGTGTGTATCAATATCTGATTTATGGCTGAGTGTCCCATAGACAGTTATTCTCTGCCTTTTGATGAGTTGGGAGTGTTAGATCCTAAAGAAACACAGGACAAGTGGCTGAGGTACCTGTTAATATATCAAAGTGGACATTGACTGCCAAGATCTGACACAGATCTTGGACTGTGTCTTGACAAGATCAAGACTGCTGCTTGAATGAGGAACGTTTATATAACTTGTATATATGAGTTTAAATATAGTCAAAATGTAGAAATAGGTCAAAAGAGAGTGCGGCATATTCTTTTCTAGGCACAGTGAGGTAGCTCCTCAACAAGTCTGTCTTGGGCTATTACTTAATTCATTCCTTTCCAGAATACACTTGTGCTTGACTTTGTTCTTTACTACTCAATGGAAACCCAGAAGTCCTGTCATACCATTATTTGTTTTATTTTGTTTTTTCCCATTTTTCTAAAGGTGGTAGCATTTCTGTCCCCATTGAACCCAGGCTTCATATCTTACCTGGACAACCAATTCTGTGCTTTCAGACATTCATATAACTGGTTCCTGATACATTTTCTGATATTTAACCTTGTCTTTCTTATAGCCATGTAAATAAAGAGGCCAGACGTGGCTGTGCATGCCTTTAATTCGAGAATTGGAGCCACAGAGACAGGAAAATCCTTGTGAGTTCAAGGCCACACTGATCTATAGAGAGAGAGTTCTGAGCTAACCATTGAGATTGTCGAAAAAGGGGGTGGAAGGTAGCATCTGTCGCTTATATGTTTATTCTATACTTGTGTAAAAGATTTCTTCATTTTTTTTTAAAAAAATTCTTCAACAGAAACTATGAATTCTTACTTATCTACCCCAACATCTTAGGTAACTGAAAAGGTTCAGGTGAGCTTAGGAACTCTGGCCAGGAAGACTGAATGATGCTATTGTTCGAGAAGTCAGGATATGGGAATTCCTGCTAAGATCATCATTCCCTCAACCTCCATTGGTATTTATGACTCTGAGACTGTAGGAGAATGCATCTTCAGACCTAATCTTCCACCCTATGAACTCCTCTTTCTGTCCCATATAACCCTGAGCCCACTACCCACAGTCTTGGGGACTTGGGGACCGTTTCCACTGCATTTCATTTACTAATTGAAGGACAATCTACTGCTGGAGAAACTGCTGTCTCTCCTCTTTTATTTTCCTATTGCCTTTCAATCCTGATCTAACACAAGCCATGGACGAATACATTTTATAATGAGTTTCTCCTGGAGGACAGGCCCCCTTCACACTGTTCTCACCCCCCCTCTTTTCCTTATAGTTGCCTGTGTGGTACTAGGGATGCAAGCTAGGGTCTGTTTTATCACAGGGGTACAATCTGAGTTACACCCCAACCCTAGAGACCAGCTTTCCCTGCATGAACAGACCACTCTTTCCCACCCCAAACCCCATGGAGAGAATGCTTTAGCTTCACAGCCACAGCCACCTTCATCTTGCTCATTTCCTAGTCAGGTGTCCCTGGTGGTCCTCCTGCACATGCTGTGGGAGCTGGTGACTTCAACTGCTTGGGTACTCCCAACTTTTTGTTTCTCTCCATTGATATTCTTCCAAAAAAGTACACCTGCATTTGAGTGAAAGATCAGAATCCCACAGGCAGCCCACTGGAAGGACTCAGTAAGCTCATGGAAGCACTTACTTCTTGAAAATAAAAAGTCTATGTGCAATGTGACAGGGTCACCAACAGTGTGTTCTTACCAAGGCAAGAGGCCCAGAGGAGCGGTTAGTAACAATGTCTTCTAAAACCATCTTTAGGGGCCTTTGTCCCTGTGAAGCCAGTATGCCATCTGGAAGGTAGGCACAGTGCCACAGGACAGATGGGACTAAGTGAAGGAGGCCCTGCCGCCCACCCCACACTGCTTTCTGCCTTGGTCTACATGGGGTTTCAGTGGAAATATGCAGCCAGCTCTTTATACCTCACCCCTTAGTTCCTCATAAAAGTAGATTCTGTTCTGTTCCCTGAGGAAAAAGTAGGCAGTTTTCTCCTTTGGAAACGGGTGCTCTTCTACAGCAGATGCTGCCAGTTCTCACACATGCTATTCTCACACTTTTTATTATTTCTCCAAAACAGTTTACAACAGCTTAATTTTTAGGATCATAATTTGGTGCACATATAGAGGCTTTTGTGTGTAATTTAAAAACAAAATAGTTGGACAATTTTTCTCCTTTTGATGCCCTAGAATGTGCTTGAGCTGAAGACAAAAAAAACTTAGCAGTCATTTGTTGCTTGAGAAATTTTAATGGGTACTTTAATTGAGGGACAATGATATTTATTATAATTCAAAGAAGTAAGTTTAATAATTCTTGCTCTCCAAAAACTTACCAGCTTGCTGGTGAAATAGATCCTACAACTGAAATAACAATAGTATTCTCCCATTACAATGTGTTGGAATCAACATTTTTCTTCTATCATCATTATAATTACCAAAATAAAGCATTTTGAAAATAGAAAGAAAATACCATAACTTCATGACTGATAAATTATCTCTAGTAATATTGTGGCATATAAACCTCATGCATGTGTGTGTATGTGAGTGTGTATTTGTGATTGTATGTAAGCATTTGTCTGAGGATGTGTGCATGTGTGTGTGTGTGTGTGTGTGTGTGTTATACATGGTAACACATGCACATAAATGAGTATATGAACCTATCTTCCTATATGTACACAAGCCTTACTACTTTGAGACACTGTCTAACTGAACTAGAAGGTCACTAATTTTAGATAAGCTAAACTGACAGCTAGATTTTGGGATACATCTGTCTCCATCCACCAAATCTGAGGTTAGAGATACGAGTAACCATGTGAAGATTTTATGTACTACTGAGGATTTGAACGGAAGTCCTTATTCTTATACAGCAGTGCTCTGACCCACTAAGCCAGCCCTAATCTCCAAAACTTATTTTTCTAAAAGTGTGTGTATATGTGTTTACTTGTATGTGCATTACACATGAGTGACCATGGAAGAGGGCATGAGATCCCCTAGAGCTTGAAAGAGCTAGAATTACAAACTATCATGAGGCTCCTGATAGGTGCTGGTAATCAAACTCAAGTTCACTGGAATTGCAGAAAGCTCTTTTAAGTGCTAAGGCATCTCTCCATTTAGTTTTGGATTTTGTGATTATTTTCAAAATTTATGTTAATGCAAATAAAGCTTTAATAAACATATTTGTAAATATATTTGTTTCTGATTTTACAACTATTTTTCTCCTCGACACAAGCAATTGCCTTTTTTTTTTTTTGATACACATCCTTATTTCAACATTTAGTGGTCCTGATCAGAGTGGGGATCTTGGCAATGAGCCCGGAGGCCAGGCCCACCGATCTGCAAATGAGGTGACACAGAGCCCCTCCAGTCTCTGCCAAGGCTATGAGGAACAGCAATACTTAACTGAGTCCATAGGGTCAGAGTTTTGTGTTTCCGCTGCTGGGCTCCTTATGAGACCCAATGCCTGGCCAGGATGACATGAGAGCCCTTGTTCAAACCTCCGCAGTATGAAAGCAAAATGATTATAGGAAAAGGAACTGACTCAGAACTGTGTGATTTGGGATTTTTGATTCACGGACTTCTCTAGGCATAACCACAAAGGATGCTGAGCAGTGCAGGTCTGAATGGCCCTTTGACTTCCCTGTTCACCTCGAGACCTGAGCTCAAAGCACATCAGCTGATGGTGGCAGCAAGACTGAGGACCAGGCACTCTCTTCCTGGCTGATGGCAAGTGAACAAGTGTGGTGGTGAGTTTAGTGAGGGAGGCCAGGTTCTTCCAGTCTCACCTTATGTCTTCTGGCCACAGCAAGTGTTGGGTGGTGCTGGGCAATACAGGAGAGGAGGGAGAAAGTACTATCCCTCTATAAAGGTGGGGAGATGCGAAGCCCTGAAAATCTCATCCCAGGCCAATTTCAGAGAGAGGTAAGGATTACAACCTAAGCTCTGACCAAGGGTGCAAGGAGATGAGTCGAGGGAAGGAGGCAATGTTTTGGACAGGGAATTACCGAAGACTTTAGAAAATAAGGATGCAGCCTTAGCACCCCTAAGCCCAGCTTTGTTTCGCAGCTGCTACCTCAATGCTTTAATATGAGCCACCATGCAGCTGCATGAGGAGAGCAGGGTGGGTAAAGGCAGATGCAGGCCATGCATCAGCAGCAGATGATTGTGTCTGTTCACAATTGTGTTAGCTGTGACCACTGCTTCCCAAAGAAATTGATTTCAACACACTGTCTAGATCCCAGATATTCAGCCATGCAGATAGTGATCTAAACTGAAAAAGTTACACAGCACAACTTAGGTATTTCAGATGGTCAAGAAACTAGTATCAGAACAGCGTCAGGATGAAGTTCAAGTGGAGCTTCCACTCTGGTGCTTTAAGGTCTACAAGATGAATCTAGAAAATTGACTTTGCAAAAAGAAGACTTGGGTTGGACTGGGGAGGGGAGGTCAGGGCCTTGGTGACTAATGCTGCAACACTGTTCTCTGGCAGCTATGGTAGGTTCATTATCTCTTTTGTCTTCATTAGGGTCCAAAGCTCCTGCAGGATGACTCTGATATAGTGGGGATTTTGCAACTTTACTAGCACTACCATGGCTCTTGGATGCATTATGCCATCTGAAGCATTCAAGGGGTTCGTACTGACTTTTGTTACAAATCTTACAGACTGGGGGTTGTTTCTGTATATTTAGGCCCATGTTCTATTTTAAGGCTGTATATTAGGTTTTTACAGATTGTTCTTAGAGGCCGAGTTATCATCCCTGCCCATTTTGTGTTGTATGATGTCCTTAGGACCCTCTCATACTGCGCTGTTGCCTACTCACTTTTGGTGGGCCATCCAATAGAAGGAAATTTAGAGGAACTTTTACTCCTAAGCCTGTGGTCCTTAACATCTTGCATCCCTAATATGTCCTACAGTTTTCTTAGAACATATTCTTAGAGATATAGTTTCAGTATCAAAGTGAATAAAATGTTGATTTAAAAAAATACTGATATAGGGGATAGATAGATGGATCAGTGGTCAAGGGTACCATTCCCAACACCCACATGGTAGCTCACAACCATTTGTAAGTCTAGTTTCATGGAATCCAGTACCGTATTCTGGTCTCTGCAAACAACAGGCACTCAGGTGCCAAAAAAAATATGCAGACAAAATGTCTATATTAATGAAACAATAAAAATTATTGGAAAAGAATTTTTGGTACATGACAAAATATCTTGTTAAAAACTTATTAATTATATAATTTAATTCACATATTTTATGAGACATTTATATTCTCAAATCTTCCCTTAGCATTCACAGCCTCCATCATAGAAATATTTTAAACTCAAATTTAATTGATGAAGCAACTAAGAGTAGTAGATGACAATATTTTTGTTATCATCTTTAAAAATTTTACTAGTATAATTTACTTATAGAAAAACAATTTACTTCCAATTGGTCCTGGTGTGCCTTCCTACAACTCAATGTGAACCATAGTCTTCTATCGCCTAAGGTAGGCTTTCTTACAAATTCCTACAGATGTTGCCTATGGCTAAGGTTATATAATCTGGATGAAGGAAAGAAAAATTCCCACTAGTTGTAGTAATTTGTACACTAGTTATGGAGCCTCTTAGAGAAGAGAGTTATAAGTTTACTAATCCAAAATTATGCTGTCTTCAACCTGCTAGCTTTGAAGCTGAAATCCACTAAGAGACCAAGAAACTGAACTCTGATTATTCTAACTCAAGTCTTGAGTTTTATTTTCTGTATTTTAAGGTTTTCAATAAATAAAATCTAAAAGATGTATTTGACTCACTGGTCTCATTGTTACATTTCTATATGTATTGTGAGTTTGTGTGACTCAGTTTCTCTCCCCCTGGTATCATCCTGAAGAAAGAAAGAGTAAAGCCTCACTCATTACAGCCCCCAACCTGTAAGAACCATTACTTTCCTGGACTGGGTTAGACTACTTACATTGATGACTTTCTTTTCTGAGGACTGAAAGAGAAGAAATGTCTCATCATGCTTCAGGTTCCAAAGACAAGGGTTATACTGTTGTTGTTTTGCCTTTAGTCTTAAAATACCACTAGGCTAAAAAACATTCAGATAGCTTTATGTAGAGAAGTATTATATATAACGTATTTATAATAATTTGTTTTTACTTTTATTTTTTTGCTAGATGAGACTTGCATTGTTATTTGATTTCTTCTAGCAAAGTCTGATATTTTGTTAATGCTCACAAGACCAGCTTTGTCAGGTTTGCCCACTCTTTCTTGGAGCTATTTAATGTGCACACATCATTTGTTTTGGAGATCAACCTGTTGAAATGTACAATTAATAATTTAAAAAAAGATTATAGTACCAAAATCCATCATGTTATAAAATACTTCTGTGAATAAAATATATATTTGGTGTTTTGCTTTAATTATATGAGTTATATGAGCTGAAAATCTGGAAATGATCATTAATAGACTATCTTTAGGGACTGGAATAAAATCTAAGTTATTGCTTACTTCTCCAGTGGGCTGAGTTTATGCTAGCTATTACTCTCCCATGACAGCAACTCCACCAGTTTCCTTCTTTAATCACCCTGACAGAGTAGCTCCCAATAGCTCCATTCCTGACATTTATCAAACATACACTTTTGCGAGTGGGAAAGAAGATGTTTGCTCACATTTTTGTATTTGCAAGAATAATTTTAGAATGCATCCTAAATAATTCAGAATATTGAATTAAAAACATTTTAGAGAGTTCAGTAAGATATCTCCAAGAAAAGATGAAAAATTAATACACCGATGAATAAAGACATGCACGCATATGTTAAGCATTGCCATCAACTTTCTTTCCAGCAGAGTGCAAGCACTGATGAGCACACAGAAATTGAATGAGGGTCTTACTTGAGCAGTAGTGGCTTCTAATACAGGGTTGTTAAATGCCCCTCTTCAATGGCCTGTTCACATCTTTGTAAAGACTGACATCATCCCTTTATAAAAGCTATTATATTTTAAAATAAACTTTGCTTTAAATGCTTTAAATTATGTCTTTAAGTGTCAGTATTCAAATCGCATAGAAACTCTCATACAGTTTGTATGGTCATGTGTCCAATAATTTTCACAGTTCATGATGTAAAACAAGCACACCAACAGAGAAACATACAACAAAAATGATTTCCTAAGTGCTAAAATAAAAATAAATAAATTTTAAGTTTCTAATGAAAAAATAAGTGTAAGTCATATTTGCTTCAGAGAAAATTAAATAGCCAAGGAAAAGAATTATCTGCAACATGAACAAATCTCAAAAGTAAATAAAAAGCACACCACAAATTAATATACATGATGTCTATCCATGTATATAAACTTGAAAAAATAGTAACATTGAATGAGTGGTAAAAATACAGATAAAAGTATAAAATATTAACTAAAAATTAGGTTATTCCTGGACCACAATATTACCATGGTAATCAAATTTTTAATTCTTTGTGTGCATATATATTTATTCTAGTACATATATATGCATATATATGTACATCTGCTTGTGTGTGTGCATAGTTCAGAATACGATGTAATCTACTACTCTATTCATACCAAAACAGTTAAGATTATTTTATCAAAAACAACAAAATAGCTGGAGAGATAACTCAGTGATTAGCAGCACTGACCTCTCTCCTGAGAGACCTATGTTCAATTCACAGCATGCACATGGTACCACAGAACTGTCTGTAACTCCAGTTCCAGGGAACCCAACACACGTAGCAAAATACCAATGCATATAAAATAAAAATAAATGAATTTGTAAAATCTCATTAGAAACAACAATAAAATAGTGTCTTATTAAATAATTTAAAAAAATACATATGATAGCATGTGAATCCTGACAAGTTCTCCAGAAAGTTAGACTTAGAAGTCAAGTAGACTTTCCTGTTGCTGTTGAACAGAAGAGCTCTAGGATTTTCTAATATAGAATATCAAAGTGTGATAAATTATATCAAATATATAAGAATATTATATGAATTACACATATATGTAATTACATCCATAACCAGAAAAATTGTCTTACTAAATTGTATAATTATATCTGTATAGATAAAAAGATAGATAGATAGATAGATAGATAGATAGATAGATAGATGATAGGTAGATATAAAGATATACTGTTCTTTTGAAACAGGATCTCACTATGTAGCTCTGGCTATCCCTATAACTCACACTGTAGACCAGGCCAGCCTGAAACTGAAAGATATCTTCCTGTATGTGCCTCCCACCTGGCAATATTCTGATATTTAATTTAAAAATAATTCATAGCTTTTTCTGTGTGAGAATTGCTATTAAGTTCAAGCGAGCTCTTGAGTCTAATAAGAACATGTGTAGTATTTACTCTGCTTTTGAGTTATGGCTTATTTTTATTATCAGTGAAAAGACTGATGCATAAAATAGTACAAATTATGGAATACTATACAGTCTTTGCATGTTTGCAAATAGTATTTAATAGATATGATCTTTTCATACTGTGAGTTTTATTAAGTATTTGCATATAGCTTGTTGTAAAAGCCTTTGGCCAGACTTCTGGCTCTCTTCCTTTTGATCAATGATCTTACAGAAAGAGAGAAAAGAGAAAAGAAAAAGAAAAACCAAACTGTGTTAAATTTAGAGTAGAAAAAAAATGCAAACACAAGCTGGTACATGCCTTTAATCCCAGCACTTGAGAGGCAGGAGGAACATGAGTCTGAGGCCACCTTGAAAATCTTGATGAGATCTTGTCTTTAAAAAGATGGAAAAATTTAACACAGTTAGAAATCTGGGTACAAACAAACTGGTACAAAATAGGAAATGAGAAAAGACATATAAAAATGAAAAGAAATCAATAAACCCCTTTTAAAAAGCCAAGGAAGAAAATAATCAAATGAGTCAAGAGAACAGTTTATAACTTGAAATTAAAATAGGGACAATAAAAAAACTACAAACCATGGGAAGGAATTCTGGAGATGGAAAATCTGGGTAAGCCAACAGCAACTATGAAAACATCACCAACAGAATGAAAAAGATAGAAAAGAGAATCTCAGGCATTGAAGATACAATAGAGAAAATAAATTTATCAGTCAAAGAAAATGTTAAATCAAAAATCTTCTTAGTGCAAAACATTCAGGAAATCTGGGGCACCATGAAAAGACCATATGTAGGAAAAATAGTGATAGAAGAAGGAGAAAAATTCCAGCTCAAACACATACAAAATATCTTCAACAAAATTATAGAAGAAAACTTCCCTAACCTAAAGAGGAACATGCATATGAAGGTACAAGAAACTTACAGAACACCAAATAGCCTGCACTAGAAAAAAAAAAAGTTCCCCTGCCACATAATAATCAAAACATTAAATATTCAAAATAAAAAAGGAGTATCAAAATCTTCAAAGGAAAAAGCCAAATAACATATAAAGGCAGACCTATCAGAATTACACCTGACTTTGCAATGGAGACTCTAAAAGTCAGAAGGTCCTGAACAGATATTTTGCAGATACTAAGGGACCATGATGCCAGCCCAAAGTACTATACTCAGCAAAATTTTCAATCACTATAGACAGAGAAAACAAGGTATTCCAAGATAAAACCAGATTTAAACAATACCTATTCATAAGTCTAGTCCTATAGAAAGCAGTAAAAGGAAAACCCCAACCCAAGGTAATTAGCTTCACCCAAGAAAACACAGGCAATAGATAATGTCACACCAGCCAAACCTAAGGAAGGGAAATACACACATTACCACCACCACCAAAACCAAAAAATAACAGAAATTAACAATTAATGGTCATTAATATCCCTTAATATCAATGGGATCAGTTCACCTATAAAAATGGCTAACACAATGGATACAAAACAAGATCCATTCTTCTGCTGCTACAAGAAACACACCTCAACTTTAAAGACAGACACTGCCTCAGAGTAAAGGGTTGGGAAAAGGTTTTTCCAATAAAATGGACTTAAGAAACAAGGTGATGTAGCTATCATAATATCTAACAAAATAGATTTCAAACTAAAATTAATCAAAAGACATATATAAGATGTTTTATATTTATTGAAGGAAAAATCCATCAAGATGAAGTCAGTCTCAATTCTGAACATTTATGCCCCAAATACAAAGGACACCAACATTTGTAAAAGAAACATTACTAAAGCTTAAATCACATATTAAACCCCACATATTAATAGTGGAAGACTTCAACACCAGACTCTCAACAATAGAAGGGTCTGGCAGACAGATATTTAACTAACATATATTATGACTGAAATGTACATAAAAGACATCTATGGAAAATTTCACCCAAACACAAAAGAATATATCTTCTTCTCAGCATCTCAGGGAACTGCATCCAAAATTAGCCACATACTTGGTCATAAAGAAAATCTCAACAAATACAAAAAAATGGAATAATCCTTGTATCTTTTCAGACACCATAGGTTAAAAGTAAGATTCAACAATAACGCAAACTACAAAAAGTCTACAAACTCATAGAAACTAAACAACTCTCTACTGAATTACCAGCAGGTCATAGAAAAAATAAAGAACAAAATTAAAGACTTCCAATATTTTAATGAAAATAAATGCACAAAATACCCAAACTTGTGGGTCCTTCTCCATCTCTTTTGATTAATTTTAGTATGAAGTGTCTAGTTTGTTAGATATTAGGATGCTACACAAGCTTGTTTTTTAGGTCAAATTTTTCCACACAATAGAAACCGAAGGAATGTTATCTTTTTTTTTTTATGAAGCTACAGTTACCCTGATACTCAAACTACATAAAGATTCAACAAAGAAATAAAATTACTGGCAAATCTGCCTTATGAACATTGATGTTAAAATACTGACAAACTGAATTCAAGAACACATCAAAAAAAAAAAAAATCAGCCACCATAATCTATAGGCTTCCTCCCAGAAATGCAGGGATGGTTTAATACATGAAGATCTGTCAATATAATTCACCATATAAACAACTTGAAAGAATAAAACACACACATGATCAGCTCATTAGATTTTTTGACAAAAATCCAACACTCCTTCATGATAAAGGTCTTGGATAGTTCAGGGATACAAGAAACATACCTAAACATGATAAAGATAAAGTACAGCAAGCCAAAAACCAACATTAAATTGCAAAGCAATTCTACTAAAATCAGTGCCAAGACAAGGCTGCCCAGTCTCTCCATATCTACCCAATATAGTATTCAAATTTCTAGCTATAGCAATAAGACAATGGGAGAGCAAGGGGATACAAACTGGAAAGGAAGAAGTCAAACTTTTGCTATTTGCAGTTGATATGATAGTATATATAAGTGGCCCCAAAAAGTTTGTCATGGATCGCCTACAATTGATAAACACCTTCAGTAATGTAGCAAGATACAAGATTAAACAATAATAAACAATAGTAGCCTTCCTATATACAAACAGTAAACTGGCTGAGAAAGAAATCAGGAAAACATCTCTCTTTACAATAGCTACAGATAGTATAAAATATGTTGGGGTAACCTTAGCAAAGCAAGTAAAAGACCTGTATGACAAGAACTTTAAGTCTTCGAAGCAAGAAATCGAAGAAGATATCAGAAAGTGGAAAGATCTACCATGCTCATGGATAGGTAGAACCAACATAATAAAAATGGCAATCTTACTGAAAAATCTACAGATTCAATGCAGTCTCTATCAGAATACTAACACAATTTTTCAGATCACAAAAGAACAATATTCAACTTCATATGGAAAAAAAAAAAAACAAGATAGCTAAAACACTCCTGTGCAATAAAGGAACTTCCAGAGATATCACCATTTCTGATTTCAAGCTTTACTACAGAGCTGTAGTAATAAAATACAAGTTGGTATTGGCATAAAAACTGCCACTTAGACCAACTGAACCAAATCAAAGACCCTGAAATAAATCCATACATCTATGAACACCTGAATTTTACAAAGAAACCAAAATTATACAAGGGGAAAAAGAAAACTTCCCCAATAAATGGTGTTGGCTTAACTGAATGCCAGCAAACAAATACATATCCATTTCTCTGCACAAAACTCACATCCAAGTGGATCAAAGACCTCAACATAAATCCAGCTACACTTAACCTAATAGAGAAGAAAGTGGGAAATAGCTTTGAATGCATTGGCACAGGAGACTGCTCCCTAAATATAACACCAATAGGTAGCACAGACACTGAGATTAACAATTAATAACTTGGGTCTCCTCAAATTAAAAAGCTTCTGTAAGACTAAGGGCGTGGTAACTGAGACAAAATGACAACTTACAGAATGGAAAAAGATCTTAAGTAACTCCACATGTGACAGAGAGGTGATTTCCAAAATATATAAAGAACTCAAGAAAGGAGACATCAAAAATCAAATGATCTACTTAAAAATGGGCTACAGAGCTAAACAGAGAATTCTCAAAAGAAGCATCTCAAATGGCAGAAATATACTTAAACACTTGTTCAGCATCCTTAGTCATCAGGGAAAAACAAATCAAAATTACTCAGAAATTTCACGTGACATCTTTCAGAATGGCTAAGATCAGAAACAATGATGACAGCTTATGTTGGACAGGTTGTGGATTAAGGGGAACATTTTTCTATTGCTGGTGGGAGTACAAACTGGTACAGCCACTTTGAAACCAATATAGTGGTTTCTCCGAAAATGGAAATCAATCTATTTCAAGACCCAGGTATATCAATCTTGTACATATATACCCAAAGGATGTTCAATAATACCATAAGGACACTTTCCCAACTATGTTCATAGAAGCATTATTTGTAATAGCCAGAATCTAGAGACAACCTAGATGTCTGTCAACTAAATAATGAATTTTTTTAAAAATGTGGTATATTTACACAATGGGGTATTACTTGGCAGAAAAAAAAAAAAAGTCCTCATGAAGTCTGCAGGCAAATAGATGGAACTTGAAAAAACTCCTTCTGATATTTGGTAGCCCAGACCCAGAAAGACAAATATGAACTGAAGTACTCACACATAAGTGAATATTAGGAGTAAACTACAGTATAATTAACTTACAATCCATAGCCACAGAAAAGCTAGATAACAAAGAGTGTTCAAAGAAGGATGCATGGATTTCCCTGGGAAGGGGAAATAGAAGTGATTTCCTGGGTAAACTGGGAGTCAGTTGGGGGATGGGGAAATGGAAATTTGAGGAAGCAGGTTGGGCAGGCTGGATGCAAAAGTAGGTTGGGGGCTAGATTGTGGGAGAGAGTAATGAAAGAGACTTCTTGATGAGGGGGCCATTTTGGGGGTTAGAGAGAAACCTGGTGCCTCTACAAGGACAACTCCAGGTAAGCTTCCTACAAATACTGGAGAGGGTGCCTGAACTGGACATCTACTGTAGTCAGATTGGTCACTACTCTTATTGTCTTCAAAAAGCCTTTTCCTTATGGCTTAGGATGTTGAACATTTTATGTATGTATGAACTTCTCAAACCCTTAAAATAATTGTCTGACAAGGGGCCCAGGAGTGCCTGAGCTGGAACAAACATGAATGTCTTCTTCCTGAGGACCAGTTTTCATGATATCAATCAGTAGGTACCAGGCAGCCTTCAAAAGAGAGAAACAATAAATAGTCCTATGAAGCTATGTGTTTTGAAAAGTTTGGAAGAGGAAAGGGAAGAAAAAAAAAGATGTAACTATAATATCTCAACAAGACAAGACAAAAGTTTTAAAAAGTCTTAGAAAAAAGGACTTTTAATGATTGATTCAATATGTAAAGAATGTAAAATTATGATTTATAATTTTATATAGATGATGTGAAAATGCTATTAGGTATAACTAAGTATATTCTCTAGAGTAGCAGTTTAATAAAACCTTTTGAAATTTACAAAGTTGGTAGCTTGTGTTCCTCCTTGTGAGAGCGGTCTGCTACATAGAGTGGCAGTTCTGTTTTTTGGTGTGAAGTATTTTAATCCTTTGCATATTCTCAGTTTCCATCACTATATGAGATATGGCTGGCAAAGACTTTCCCCATTTTGTAGGCTATTTACTGCATTTCCTTTTCTAACTGAATCTTTTAATTAGTTGCAGTCCCATTGGTTGACTTTTATTTGGAATGTCATTGACTATTGTACTGCAATTACGTTGCATTTTAAATAATTGTCCTGCCTACAGGTTTAATAAAGACATTGATTGGCCAAAGGCAGACAGGAAGTGTGGGTGGGGCTACCAGACTAAGAAAACTCTGAGAACATCTCAGAACAGAGAAGAGATGCAGAGATGCCACAGACAGACACAGAGGAAAGAAGTTGAAATGCTGCTCTGAGAAAAAGAACCAAGCTGCATGGCTGAACAAGATGGGTTAGTTTAAGAGTAAAGAGTTAGAAAGTAACATGCCTGGACCTTAGGTCAATCAGTGTAAAACTAATGTAACCATCTAAGTGTTCCTGTGGGACTGCTGGACTGCCAGACTGCCTGTCAAATCTCTGGTCTAGATCAGAAAGTCTGGGCCAGAAACCAAATACAGCAATTCCATTGGTTGACTTTTATTCATGCCTATGCCTGAAATTAAAGTCTTGGCTATGTGTTCTACTAGCCACTTGTATTTTCTGCTTTCATTAGTCAAAAAATATGAACAGGGAAATGTCCATGTAAAATAAAGTTTATCCATGCTATTTTTTATGAACAAACAGATAAAGCTACTTCCCAAATAGATGAAACTCTATTTTTGTTAACATTTAATGGCCTAAAGGGTAGAACAATGAAAGGAGATTTTTAAGCCACTGTGTGGGACTATGCTTTTGTACACTGTAAATATTTGTCACTCCTACTGGTTTAATAAAATGCTGATTGGTCAAACCAGACAGGAAGTTCAGGTGGGGCAACCAGACTAGAAAAATTTGGGGAAGCAGAAAAGAAAGGAGACAACAGTGAGATACAGAGAAAGTGGGATGGGAGTGCTGCACTGAGCAAAAAAGAACCAAGCTGTGTGACTAAATATATGTAGAAAAATGGGTTAACGTAAAGTATAAGAATTAGCAAGAAGTAAGACAGAGCCATAGACCGATCAGCTTGTAATTAATATAAGCTTTTGTGTGATTATTTGGGACTAAGAGGCTATGGGTGGGTTTTTATCTCTAGACTAGGCCAGGCCAGAAACTTCTTACTACAAGCCACAGATTGTCAAAGATGGAAAATAATGCTGAATTTTGAAGATCTTGGGAAATAAATGCTTTCCTAAACATTGACAGTGATATAGTATCTGTACACACAACTAAACCATATATATAAAATATTGCATATATAGATCATATAAGGATCATGCTTTATTAGTAGTGCATTAACTTTACCTACTGTTCATTATATCTGACTCAGGACCCCACCCAGCATAGTACATTATAATTAGTTATAATGAGTGCCTAAGTTTGGTGCTGGAGCTGTGGCTGGAAGTTTATATCCTGTCCCAAAAGCAGCAGTCAGAAAAAATATAGAAGACTGGGCCTGGTGTGGGTTATGAGACCTCAAAGCCCACCATCAGTGACACACCTCCTCCAACAAGACCACGCCTCCTAATCCTTCCTAAACACTCCACCAACTGGGAACCAAACATTTAAATATGTTAGTCTATGGGAGCCATTCTCATTTAAACACCACAGGTGAGTATGTGAATAATGAAGAGAAACACTTTTGCATTAACCATAAAAATATAGACTGAGACTATTTCAAACAGATGATTTTTTTTTTTACATTAAAAACTAAGTATACTTGTGCTCAGAATTCAGATCTGGATATGATAGATGTTATGGTAACATTGAGAATGTTAGACATGATGAACTTAACATACATAGAGTCTGACACTATTTCTGTCCTCTGAAGATTTTTCTAGTACCTTTGGCAATGTCCGTAATCAGTCCTTTCATTTTTTTATGGTCAGAAGACCTTAGACGATTTCTAGGTAATGATTCAATATACAAATAAGCTTGGATAATCCTCATTTAATGTTTGTACAAAAGGATCTAATATAAGATACTTTCCAGGACAATAGGCTTGTGAAATTTCTCTAGAGAAACATGAAAAGGTAGAATCAATTAAGCCAAGTCTAAGTCTTGTCAATCAGTGCTCTACTTGGCAAACAGATTTACTCATGCATTTTTGATGATTTCCAAGTCCATCAGTGTTTATTGATTTCAGCTTTGCGCATGAACACAACAGATTTAGTTTTTTGCTGCTCTGGGCTGACTCTTCTACAAAAGCCAGTTGTAACAGAAACTGGCTGAAGACAGAGATTGTGAGCTTCCTAAAAAACAAACAAACAAACAGGGCTGGAGAGATGGCTTAGAGGTTAAGAGCACTGACTGTTCTTCCAGAGATCATGACTTCAATTCCCAGTGACCACATGTTTCCTCACAATCAGCTATATGAGATCTGGTGTCCTTGTTTGCATTTATTATGTATACACAGAATGTTGTATGCATAATAAATAAATCTTTAAAACAAACAAGCAAACAAACACATCTCAACAGAGTGAATTACTCACAACTATCTATTGTGGCTAGCAGTCCTTGTTGCCTCTGGTCTGGAAGCAGGAGAGACAGTAAAGGCTGGAGGCCAAGCAAGCACTCTCCGAAGTAAAGCTTTGCAAGAGAGGTAGCTTTGAAAATGTGGAAATAATAAAATCCAGCCAGAGCTGAGTAACAGCTATTCATTTTTTATTTTCTCTTTTCAATTTGTTTAGCTACAGATTACCAGAGTAATGCTCTTTTGTAAGTTTCCATGAAGAGCCCAGGGGGAATGAAAATGGTACCAGGCAAGGGGACAGGTTTGGAAGGTGGGGGCTACATCCTCTCAAAATCTCAGCACTCAAGTTTCTCAGAATGTGAGAGAACTCACCTGAAGAGCTGAGCTAGAGGGCAAAAGAGCAAGAGGGTGGGGCACTAGGTAGGGCTTAAAATGCAACTGGACTTTTGTCCTTATAAGTAAATTAGATTAGAGCATGTAAAGAAAGAGCTTCCAGGAACATATGCACACACCCCAGATGACTAAGCCACCAGGCAAGAACTGGCACCTTGCTGGCACCTTGATCGTGGATTTCCAGGCTTGTGGAAAAATGCAATTTTCTTGGTTAAGCCTGTTGATTAGTTTCACTATGTAAGGGCAGCCAAAGCAATTGGAGATAGAGAGTTTTCTGGGGCCTAAGGAAGAAAGATAGGTCAGGGCCCAAAGGTAAGTTGAACTTCCTTGTAAGTTCTTAAGAAAAAAGAAATTGCACAAGAGAATTTTTCTAAGCCTGACTAGAGACCAGACTAGGAACGGCTTGAAGGAAGAAGGAAGAGATTGAGAGTGTAGAATGAAGCATGCGCTCCATGGGGCGTAGACACATCTATGCCAACTCTGTGACAGAGACAAAGCTAAACCAATTACCTTCACAAAAATGACCAAATCCACAAAGTGTACATGCCAAGGGACACAAATAAAAAAAATCACCACACAAAAGCAATTTATCATGATACTTGCTTTTTTATAAAAAACAAAACACCAGTCTTTATTTTTCTTTACTTGCCTTGGTGTTTGTCTGGAACTGGGAACTGGCACTATAGACAGTTGTGAACTGTCATGTGGGTGCTAGGAAGTGAACCCTGGTCCTCTGGAAGAGCATTCAGTGTTTTTAACCACTGAGCCAAATCTCCAGCCCTGATACTTTCTAATTATATTTTCCAACATAGATCAAGCCCATAGTGCTAAGGTCTCAGGCTTGATATCCACAGAAAACAATTGTCAAATGAATGGCAGTCTTTCCAATCTAGCCTGTCCCTAAGCAGCTTAGATTTTGCCAACATTCTCAAGTTCAAAGCTAAAACCAGATCAAATTTTTCATTGTAATAAATGACCTCAATCTTTGTATAATCCTGGCAGATTTTAAATACTATATCAATCCTTTTCGGATAGCTTCTCTCCTCCACTACTAGAAGTTTAATCATTTATAAAATAAAGCTATGCTTGGAAAAGCTAACTTAGAAATGAAACTGTGAAGAAAGGCTGAAGTGGAAGGCATCTGGTTAATTCATGAAGCAGCCCTATGCAGCAGGAAAACGTCAGCTGGTCAAGATGTTTTTTGGTCAATATTTGTAAAATTCATGGGCCAGTGTCTCTCTAAGACCCTGTGAGAAGATGTGTTCTTCATAGGTTTGTAAATGTCAACAAGTTTCTAGGATCTGGACTGGGTTCCGAGAAGGGAAGGAATAATGAAATCAGAGAAAGCATGATAAATTTCTTTCAGAGTCACATGGTGCTTGACTTAATCCAAGAGCCTTCTGTTTATCAAGAGGAATGTGCATTATCTGTCTTTAGACAACACTCCAATGCTGAGTAAGCACAGATCAGAAGCAGGAGGCCCCTCTGACATCTGATACCCAGCATCAGGAAGAGTCAAACTATGACAATGGTAGAGAAATGATTCAGGATTCTTAGACTGCTTGAGTAATACCTCCCGAACTCTTTCAGGAAGTCTAAAATCTGGTTTTATTGAGTGTTTAGCAAATGCCAAAGCTTCTCATAAGCACTTTATGTGTATTCCCTATTTGTCATTGAATGAGGAAATAAGCTTAGAAAATGAAATCATCTGACCAAAATATGCTACTTGGAAAACTATGACTAGTGGAACTACACCCTGGGATCTGCTCTAAAGCTGTCTCCAATCCCTGCCACTGTAGTTTTATCTAATATGCTGATTTTTATACAGTTTTAATATGCTGACTTTTTAAAAGCTCCTTTTAACATTTCTCTCTATTTTAATTTAAGTATACATTAAATTATGCATTCTCCTTTACATATATTATGACTACTATCTCCTTAACAGAAGCAACAAACAGATTCAAGCATCTTTGCTCTATTTGAGTTGTCTTCTTATTCTTCTAGTTAGATCTTAGCTATTTACTTTGGGGGAAAATAGATAACAGAAAGCCACATTTAGCACAATATTAATGTGTCTTCACCAGTGATAGTCAACTGTGTGTGAGATCTACTTGGTACTGGGCACAGTTCTCAGCTAGTTGAGGTAGAATAAACCCAGAGCAAGCATGCAATAGCACCCATTGATACTTTGCAAAGTCAGCACTCAACAGCACAAAGTGATGCTTTTCAAGGGGCAGAGACTCCAAGAAAGGAGTCATGACTTGGGCAGAAAGAGGTGGAGCCAAGAAAGGGTGTGATGTCCAGTCATCAGTCACAATGCTGTGGATCAACTCTGCTGGGAAATGCTCAAACTTGGCCTCCAGTTTCTCTCTACAAATGGCAACAGGTCTTGGACACTTGCACCCTGTACACCAACCCTGGAGACCTGGCTGACCACACATGGACACAGTCTCTTTGACTTTCTGGATGGGGAACTACAAGTGCCAAAAGCTGAGGGTGGAGGCAAGAGCAGCTTCCTTTACCCAAGCAAACCTTTGTTCATGTGCTAAGTTCAGAGAGTCCTGTCTGACTGCCAGACTGTAACTACAAAAATGGTATTCAGAGGAAAATTTTCAGGGCTATATAACAAAAGAACTTTCACTGGCAAGGAAAATGGGTGAAATATTGAGTATTTAAATTCTGGAGGGAACCAAGATTTTTCAGGAAACTTCTTTCCATGGTTCTTGTGTCACAGGGTCCTCTTACTGCAAATCACTGCTCTATGCTGGAGTATGGAGAGCCATGGCAGGTGAACTAAGTGGGTCCTCACAAGACTGCAGGTTCCCACAGAATAGAAACACTTATCAGTAGATTCTCACAAATACAAAAGTTCATCAAACACTCATCAGTAGGTACTTCACAAATACAAAAGAATGAAGAGGTAAAGTGTGTGAGCGTGTGTGTTTTGGAATTGTGTGTGTGAAGGTTTTTACAAAACCATAGTGGGTAAGGTGTTTTGTGGGGTAGAAACAAATCAAACGCTAGAGTCAGAGAAAGGTACTTGCATACATGATGAAGCACCAACTGTGATGCTAACCGATAGACACAGGTAGTTCAGAAGAATGATGGGAGAGAGAAATAGCAGAAGAAAAATGAGTTATAAAGACAGATGTGTAGCAGGGAAGAAGGGGAGCTGACCATTTCACTCATCTCCTTGGCCAATCGATGCCTTCTACATGCTCAGCCTCAGCCATTTTAACCTACCAGTTCTGCATCAACTATGTGAGTCATGCCCCATCTCTGGTTCTTTTCCCCTATTCCCATCACCTAGATCACACTTCCTTATATCCTCCGGTCTTTCCTCCTTGCTTCCTGGAAGTCTCTGTTCAGATGACAGCTTTTGCAGTTCCCCAGCATCCTCTGTCCCTCTTGTCTCCCATAATATATAACTTTCAAACCTTTGTCCTTCCTGTCATGATTGACTCCTCCTTGAGGGTAAGAATGGCTGTCTGGTTTGCCTGATGTTTTTCTAGCACTTAGCACATTGCCTGACATATGGCAGGTCCTTAATAGATGCTTTGGAAATGAAAGTACCTAATAGCAAAAATCTGCCATTGGTTGTGAACTTCTGTTTAACAGATGCTTCTTCTCTGGAGGGTGCTTTGGGTCTAAGAGTCAATCCCTAGCTCACAGACAACACATCTCAGCTCTTGGATTTAACCTGGGTTAAATCAAATGCAGTCTAAAACAAAGAATCAATCAACTAGTATTGGTTCCCGCTGTAAAAAGAATGTGATCATCTTTGCTTCATGGCTTATTGATTCCTTTTAAAATGAACATTTACTTACTCATTTATATATGTGCACATAAACATATGCTTGAACTCCTGGGGTTTTTAGAGGACATATTGTGGGAATCGGTTCTCTCCTCCTACAGTGAAGCTTCCTGAGACTGAACTCAGGTCATTAGGGTTGGTGGCAAGCCTCTTTACCCACCCATCCAGCACGCTGGCCCCTTGAGAACACTGATGATTGCCAAAGTAACTGAAGCGCTGTTGGTAATAGAGTGTACAGACTCAGAATTACATGTCCTTCTTAATACAGTACTGAATCTAGATTTGACTAAAATATGTATTTATTTAAAAGTTTTTACATAAAAATATTTATTTAAATATAGTTTAAAATGTTTGTATGATTATGCTGGATCTTGTCAGGCAGGCTCACTCCTGGTGTTTGAGGCTGATGGAATGGGGCTACATTACTTTCCAAAGTAGAATTGGGCTGTGACCAAGGATGTCTCCTTTTAGAACCTAGTCAAGAGCCACATAGGCAATAAGGATGCTAGACAAAGGGATTTTTTTGGCAAGGACTATCCCCTGTAAATGTCTTCAGCATTAAAAATTCTTAAAATATCTTGACAATAAATATATGTCTTTCCATCTACCTTCTGGTTTATAGAGAAGAACTAATCTCTCAGTCAAGCTGTCAAAGACAGGATGATAAAAAAAAAAAAACAGTCATTTGCCTGCTAAACAAACATATATGCAGAAATTGGTGATGACTAACTCAGGGGTGTTGCCTTGTATACTTATCTAAGTTAAGGTTTCTGTAGCCGTGACAAAGCACCATGGCCAAAACACAAGTTGGGGAGGGAAGGGTTTATATGGCTTATACTTCCATGTTGCTGTTCTTTGTGGAAGGAAATCACAACAGGAACCAAGAAAGGACCAGAACCTGAGCTGATGTAGATGCCGTGAAGGGGCGCTGTTACTTGCTTCAAATGGCTTGCTCAGCCTGCATTCTTATAGAAAGAAAATCCAGAAATAGCCCCATCCATAATGGGCTGGGCCCTCTTCCTGTCAATCACTAATTAAGAAAATGCTCTACAGGCTTGTGTACAGCCTCATCTTATGGAGGCATTTTCTCCTCTGTAATGGCTCTACAATGTATCCAGCTGACAGAAAATTAGCCATCACACTTACCAAGCAGAGGGTGATAAGGGGAACTGAACAGAGAGAGCAAAGGGAAGGTCCATTCTGAGAGTGGGAATTTTAGGAAGCTGGCTGGGAAACTTGTGGTAGAGACAGATTGTTTAGTGAGGTCTATCATATGCCACCCTCCTCTGTCCCCTGTGATAAGGATTGTGCTGGTACAGAAGAGAGAATTAGGAACACTCTCAGAAAGATAAGTTTGTGTTTCTTTTTCAAAGAGAGTTTATCTCTTGTGGGGAGAGAACAATCAGTTCTTATGTTATTCTTAATTACTAGCAGACAAAAATAAGTATTTGTGCTGGGGTGGCATATTTGGCAGTGGCATTTTCTGCTCCTTTTCAGATTTACCCCATGCCAGAAGGGGTAAGCTTCACTACCTCCCTGAATAAAATGGCTGCCTTGCTACCAGCCCACAGAGGAAGCTTTCTCCCAGTTCTGGAGTGTAAGCCTGTTGGAAAGCTTGCCAAGTCTCTGAGCTGGGGAAAAGTTGTTTTGGTCTCTAAGTCTTGCTTGGTCACTTGAAACAATACCTGGCTTATTATCAATAATGTTTTTAGGCAAATGGATGACAAAGTCAGAAGGAATTGAGAAAACATGGATGGTGAGAAAGTTCTGCTTTCAGAAACATAATCACTACCTAACAGGTTCTAAATTATTCAGGCCACCTGGGGCATTGTGTGCCAATGTACTGATGTTGCCCTTGGATAGAACAAGCCCTGGCAGCTAACATTCGAATTTGAAATGCATGCCAATAAATCTCTTGATCTCCAGAAAACATTTCCCATTCAGGAACTTTCCTATTGTTACCCTACAGGACACACCAGCTTTTCCTAGACCCCTGGACACCCACGTAACTTTCACATTATAGGTGATGACAGATCACAAATCAGCCATAGTCATGACAGGCTAGGACTTTAAAATTATTTCATAGACTTTTCTCCAATTTGGGAAATGAAGAAGAGATCCTAGAAGTTCTGTATCAAGGGGAGTCATGTGGAGTTGTAGCACTGAAAAAGTGACATTGTCACTATGACATTCTGAGTGAAAAGCTACTGCCACAAGAGAGGTTCCAACTTCATGTAAAAGCCAGAGGAAGTATGCAGCCTTTGCAAATCACCCTTTCCAAGTTTACCAGCTGTGGTTGCTGGAGGGCACCTCCCTCAAGATGCACATTCTATGATCTGGTATCATCTGGCCTGCCAGCTCGCCACTAAATCCTTTCCTCAATTTTTAGTACAAAGGAGAGATGATTAAGTGGCAGGCCTCCAAACTTCCTGCTGGAGGTTAGGACCATGAAGTATAAGAAGGAAATACACAGTAAGCACTAGAATATAGCCTGGGTTATTTTACACCAAGCCCTCTTGCAGAATCACCGCTGTCCATTATGCACAAGGAAGAGACACTGACAAAGTCAATACACAGGCAAGAAAGGACACCACAAAAACGCGGATGCTGAATCTCTGGCAGACCTGGTGTGTTTAAGGAAACAATTATTCATAGTTACAAGACGGGGTCACTATCTTCATGTCAAATAGCTGGCAATGTTTCTGTTTATCAGTGCTTTATTTTTGTGTGACTCCTACAAAAGAATTTTTTTTTTTGTCCTAGAGTGGATCAGCAGAAAGGTCATAAACATCTTCTATAAAGCCCCTTTATTAGCCTATTTATATCTGGCATGCACACTTCCAAGGTGGGCGCTGTTACTAATCATCTCCCTCACACACATTTATTTCTACTCTGTTGTAAATTACTTTTCCATTCTGAAAACAGCTAGAGCTTGGGTTCCAGGATATTTGCCTTTGCAAGAAGCAGGGTGACCTGGGTAACAACACCTGAGCTGGGAAAGACAGTAGGGAGACTTTTGTCCAGCTTACAGCCTCTCAGCTTCAAATGTGTGCTGCTATTCAGGTAAGAGTTGGGTGCCATGGAGGGCTTTAAAGGCTAACTTTTGACTATAGTTCTGCGAAGTAGAAACTAGAAGTGGACCTGTCCTCTTCAGTCACAGACTCATGGGGCATTCTGCATGCAAACGCACGTTTTTCCACAAAGCTTCTAGGAGAAGGGTTCTGACTAGGGCTACAGGGAAGTCCAAGAACTGGGAAGAAGAACCCTCTCCCCCTTTGTTTTCCTTTTATCACAGCTGAAAGGCAAGGAATCTGGTACAGTTGGACACCTTGAGGTCTCTAAAGGTTTGGCAGCCCAAAGAGATAATGATTGAGCTGTTGATGTTAGAAGTATTGGAGGGTCAGTGGTGTTCACTCATATAAGGTGGTGTGCAGGGAGGAACAGCCATTTTTCTCCATGTCAGGTCCGTGAATTAGTTCCCTGTGGAGAGACAGGTTACCAAGAGGAAAACATACTCAGTCATTTGTGAACATATTACATGAAACAAAAGCCTCCAGAGATGAAGTCCCAAAGAAGCAGGGACACCTCTATATTTTTGAAACATAAGTTTGATGTGTAATAGACAGCCCCACAGAACAAAACTGTAGAACAAGGGTTGTCTCTAATAAATGAGAGGGTGGCCTTGCCAAAGCTTACTGGTTAAAGTTCTCTGAGTCCCTCAAGAGATATGAATATTTCTTTTCTCTGGGGAATGGGAACCCTCTCTCAAGTTTACGGCCTATTTCAAAGAATTTGAGAAAAATGAGCTCCTGCTTTATAGCCTACTACAGAGAGGCCCAGGAACTGGAAGATAAATGTCAATCTTTGTGCTCTGCTCTTCTCCTGTGGGCTTGGTGCCACACTTAGGGGGCGTTTCCTATGTCTCACAGGCAGCAAGCAGCTACACTTTTGGTTGTTCCTATGACATTATGAGGTCATCTTTGAAGACAGAACCCCCAAGCTTCTGCTAAAATCTTAGTAACAGAAGCCAGAAGCACATGACAGTCATATCAAGGGATTCCCATTTCCTACAGGCACAGTTCTCTGGGGAGGTTTGGATTATTCTTGGCAATGTTAACATGCAAATTTTCCCCAGGGGATTTTAAAGTACTTTCTCAAATGAAATAAGAAATTTATTCTTCCTCAGATGACCATTCACTCACTCTGTGGATAAACCAACACCTCCAGGAAGTTTTTGAATAAACCATACACCTCTAATCATGTTTCATTGTTTACATTGTAAGATTTATCTGACCTTAACACTTTGCTCCCCACACATCAAGTCTGTACTAATGGCCACAATCTGTATACTTCACTGACAGCACAAGTAATTAAAGAATATATTTCTAAGCAATGTCAAAATGTTACATTTCCCACCTTCCAATAGAAAATATTTACTAAGCTAATTTATGCAAATAAATATTATGCATATTGCTTTTGACTGAAATTGGGAGTATTATGAAGTTAATTTTGCTTATGCTTTTGTTTCGTCTTGTTTTTGGATACAATGTCTTATGTAGCCCAGGCTAGATTTAGACTCACCTCAGACTCTGAGGATGACCGTAAATGCCTGATCCTTCTTCCTCCACTATCCCACTTCTGAGTCGCACTGCATCCAACCTAAAGGGAGGGATCTGTCAAATGTCTGAGAATATTTATCTTTTTGAAGTGCTGTCTCTCCCATTCTATTTGATGCATGCCCTGACATGTCTCCTGCTCATTCTACGCCCCACCTTACTGGCATGATTCCTTCTCCAAACCTTAATGACCCTTTGAGACACTGCCAATGCCTCCTTGGTCTTTCTCCTAGACGGAAGCTTTTTCCAGTGAAAAGGCTCTTTCCATGTCATTCTCTACGGTTCAGTCTAACACAGCACAGCCCCTGCTGTGTTTCAACCCCTGTGTGGTTGACTGGTATTTATCATGTGACAGATCGGAAAGATTCAGCCCTGATCCATCTTTCTTGCTGCTAGGCTTAACTTTCACCTTTGAAGCTCAGATTTCAAAGGTGGAGGCTCTGGGTGAGCCTATGATACCAGCAGAATTCCCATGCAGGCAGAAACCTGGGCTTGCCTGAGCTCTCAATCCTGACAGCTATGCAAATGCCATACATTCCAATGTCCTCACTACCTAGCTTCAGATTGTGTAATTGCAGCCCAAGGCTAGTTTTAAAGGAAAGGTGCTCATTCCTCTGCTTTGGGTGTCATTATCACTTCAACAGCAATACACCCAGATGGCACTGACCCTTGAAGTCCCAATTCTACTGACAATGAGCACATTATGAAAGACACCACCCCTAAGTGTTTCCCCTGAGACATCATGCCACATACTATGTCCCCATTCCTCCTTTGATCCTATTTGCTCATTTCTCATTGTTGTTCTTTTGTTAGGCCTTTATTGTGTTTATGGTTTATGTGCAGGTCAGTTAATCTTTGAAATTCTTTATTGACATGTTATTCATGGTGATAAGGAAAGTTTCTTAAATACCAATCTTTGCTACTGAATGATGTGAACTCCTGTCACTGTATTTCATAGCACTAGGCTCCTGAAACCATTCCAGGTAAAACCACCTGATTCCTCATAAATGCTACTTTATGATCTCATGACGTAAATGGAATGAAGTCATTTGAACCTAAGCTGGTCAGTAACCCTTCTCCAAACTGTGTGCTGAATATGGCATTGCTGACTTGAGTCTTTGCCAGAGGTTCTGACAGAGCTCACAGATAAGTAGGATGTCTTTTAGTCACCTGGGCAAGTTGCTTCATGTAGTCCTGCCATAGCCTGTCCGGATCTGGTTTCTTTATACCTTTCTTTTCTTCAACTCTTATCTGTCTCTTTTTCTCACTCAAGAAAATAAAAATTTTAAAGATATCTCCTCATAAATCCATACCAGCAGGGAAATCTCCTGCAGGCCAGAACCCCCCCAGTAAAATCCAGTTTTCTGGACACCCTCTACTACAAATCCTGTTCCAACTTTCAACCCACCCCATTATCTGACAACCTCAGCAACTACTTGAGACAGAGTTTGTCAGCACATATTGGATCAAGAGGGGAACTTGAGACCCACAATTCATCAGCAACTATTGGACCAAGAGTCCCTATAAAATCAAGAGTCTCTTGTGGATCAGAGCTCATATTGGACCAAGATTAGATCACTGAGACCCAGAATCAGCCAGCTCCTATTACACCAATAACAGATCAAAAAATCTTTTAAAGAAAATTATGAAAATCCAGAAAAAGCAATTAAACAGGTAAGAGAAACATTTCAAAATTTAAAAATTAAAATAGAAGCAATAAAGAAGACATAAACTGAGGGAATTCTGGAAATAGAAAATCTGAAGAAATAAAATGGAACTAAACATATGCAAACATAATCAACAAAATGCAGAAATGAAGAGAGAATATGTGGTGTGGAATATTCAATAGTGGAAAAAGATAAGTCAGTCAAAGAAAATACTAAAACCAAAAACACTGTAACACAAAAACATCCAGGATATATGGAACACCATAAAAGACCAAACCTAAGAATGATAAGAATGAAAGAAGAACATCAGCTCAAAGGCACAGAAAATAATTCAAGAAAATCATAAAAGAAAACTTTCCCAAGCTAAAGAAGGAAATGCCAATAAAAATACAAGAACCTTATAGAACACCCCCCCCAAACAAAGTCTGCTCACCACATAATAATCAATCCACAAAACCTACAAAATAAAGAAGGAATGTTAAAAGCTGCAAGGGAAAAGGGCCAATTTATAAAGGCAGAGCCATCAGAATAACACCAGACTATGCAATGGAAACACTGAAATCCAGAAGGTCCTGGTCAGATGTTCTACAGACACTAAAATACGACAGTTGTCAGCACAGACTACTTTACTCAGCAAAATTATCAGTCACCATAGATGGAATAAACAAGATATTTCATGACAAAAACCAGATTTAAATGATACTTATTCATAAATCCAGCCCACCAGAAAGCACTAGAGGGAAAACTTCAACCTAACAAAGCTAGATACACCCACAAAGCCACAAGTAATAGATAATCTCACAGAAGAAAAAACTCAAAGAAAGGAAATACACATACACACATTACTATAAAAAATAATAGGCACTAACAATCACTGGTAATTAATATCCCTTACTATCAATGTACTCAATTCATCTAAAAAAAAAAAAAAAAAAGACAAAGGTTAACATGATGGATACAAAAACAGAATTCATCCTTCTGCTGCATACAAGAGACACACCTCACCTTTAAAGATAGACCATGCCTCAGAGTAAAGGGTTGGAAAAAGACTTTGTAATCAAATGGACCTAAGAAACAAGCTGGCATAGCTATCCAAATATCTAAAACTTAGATTTCAAACTAAAATCAAACAAAAGAGAGCATGATGGACATTACTTATTCATCTCAGGAAAAATCCATCAAGATGAATTCTCAATCCTGAACATTTAGGCCCCAAACACAAGGGCACCCACATATGTAAAAGAAACATTGTTAAATCTTAAATCTCAAATCAAACTCTACACATTAATAGTAAGAGACTTCAATACCCAACTCTCACCAAAAGATAGGTCTAGTAGACAGAAGCTTAATGGAAAAATAAGGGGGCTAACATGTTATGACTCAAATGAACTTAACAGACATTTAAGACTTAACAGAACATTTCACACAAATACAAAGGAATATACCTCTTTCCTATGTGCTGGGAGTCACAGAGATACGAAGTGGAAACTGTTTGGCACCAACAAGATTAAACCATCAGAGCCAAGGGACCTGATGGAGCTAAAGCCAAAGTCTCAAGAAGTTTGGTGTCGATTGCCTTTGAAGACATCTAACCTCTTAATACAGACAATTTTTGTGTGTGAAGGCAGCCCCCTTCATCTGTTATTTTCTTGGAATTTATGGTCATGTCTCCCTATCTATGTTTGAAAACAGTCACATAGATAAGGTTTTCCAGACCTTTGTTCTCTCTGTCCCCCCAGAGTAGTCTTACTGTGTGCTTTCCCTGTGGTTACCCTTGCTAGTAAACATAGTAACTCATTTGAAACTTTTCTCAGGTATCCAAGGGCAGCTACAGACAAGATAACTCACTGGTAAGTCCTAAAGTCATCACCCCTATTGATATGAGAACTATCCAGAGCTAACTAGCACAAAAAGCTTTCTAAGACTTTCTTGCACCTTGATTCATTAACAGAAGATCCCAACTTGAAGATTTAAGGATGCAAATTAAGCCTTCTGTCTCTTAGGGAAGGTGCTTTAGCAGAGCAAATAGCTACAAGTTCCCCTTCATTGTTTATTTAGTCACCTAGCAACACCTGCTCCCCCAGCTCCCCATTTTACTGCCTATGCTGCCATATTAAGGGATTGGCCTGTTTGAAATATATAAGACCTGTGCCTTCATTGTTGTAGTGTCACGCTGCCATGCTATAGCCATCATATCATATCATGCCATGCCATTGCCATGCCATCATGCTGTGCCATAAAGGAACATGCCATTAAGTATTGTGCCAATAAAGATGTATTGAAAAGGAATTGCCCTGACCTTGATTCCAGTAGATCCACCTGCCAGCAAAAGAGTATCCTCCTGAAGTTCTGAGAGAAAAACTATCTAGGCAGGACTCCAAGCAAATTTTCATTACCCATAAAATTTTATCTAAAATTATCCACATATTCAGTCATAAAGCAAATATAAATAGATACAAAAATTTGGGAATAACTCCTTGTATCCTATCAGACCACTATGGACCAAACTTAGAGTTCAACAACAACACAAACCATAGAAAGCCTATAAACTCATGGAAACTGAACATCTCTCAATTAAACCACCTCTGGGTCAAGGAAGAAATTAAGGACTTCCTAAAATTCAATGAAAATGAATCCACAATATATCCAAACTTAAGAGATACAATGAACACAGTGCTAAGAGGAAAATTCATAGCAGTAGATGCCTACATAAAACAAACAAATAAACAAACAAAAAAAACCCACTTTGATTAATCTCACACAAGAGAATTAACAGCACAGCTGAAAGCTCTAGAACAATTAGAAGCAAATTTACCCAGAAGGAATAGATGGCCGGAAATAATCAAATTGAGGGTTGAAATCAATAAAATTGAAACAAAGAGAACAATACGAAGAATCAATGAATCAAAGAGTTGCTTCTGTGAGAAAGTTAACAAGACAAACAAACCCTTATCCAAATTAACCAAAAGACAGAGAACAAGAGTACTCAAATGACCAAAATCAGAAATGAAAAGGGAGCATTAACAACAGACACCAAGGAAATCCAGAGAATCATTAGATCATACTTTAAAAATCTATACTCCACTAATTGAAAAAAAATCTAAAAAAAATGGACAATTTTCTGGACATGTACAACTTAACAAAATTAAATCAAGACCAGATAAATGATCTAAATAGACCTATAACCCCCAAGGAAATTGAAGCTTTTATTAAGTCTCCCAACAACAACAATAACAACAACAAAAGCCCAGGTCCAGATGGTTTCAGCTCAGGAGCTACCAGATTTTCAAAGAACTAATTCCAATACTCCCCAAGTTGTTTCACACAATAGAAATAGAAGAAACATGGCTAAACTTTTTATGAAGCTATAGTCATCTTGATACACAAGCCACTGAAGGATGCAACAAAGAAAGAGACTAATTGCTCTTTCTCTTCCTCTCTGCCCCCTATCCTCTCTCTCTCTCTCTCTCTCTCTCTCTCTTCCCCTCTCTCTCTCTCTCTGCTGTCTCTCTCTCTCTCTGCTGTTTGTCTCTGTCTCTCTCTTTTCCCTCCCCATCCCTTAATAAATCTAATATGGCTCCAAAACAAAAGAAAGAGACTAATCTTCCTCATGAATTGATGGAAAAATACTCAATAAAATCCTGGCAAACAGAATTCAAAAACATATCAAAAAAATTACCCCCCATGATCAAATAGGCTTCATCCCAGATATGAAGGAATGCTTCAACATATGAAAAACTGTCAATGTCATCCATCATATGAACAACCTGAAATAAAACACAACAAAACAAAAAACAACACATGATCATCTCATTAGATGATGAAAAAGCCTTTGACAAAATCCAACACTCCTTCATGATAAAAGTTCTGGAGAAATCAGGAATACAGGGAAAATATCTAAACATAATAAAGGCAAAATATAGCAAGCTGACAGCCAACAGCAAACTAAATGAAGAGAAACTCAATGCAATCCCACTGAAATTATGATCAAGATAAGGCTGTCCTATCTCTCCATATCTATTCAATATAGTTCTCAAAGCCTTACCTAAAGCAATTAAAACAAAAAAAAAAAGAAAGAAAGAAAGAAAAGAAAAGAAGAAGAAAGAGAGATCAAGAGGATACAATTTGGAAAAAAAAAGGAGTCAAAATATCATTATTTGCAGATGATAAGAAAATACTATAATGCATAAAATACTATGTGACCCCCCCCCCAAATTCTACCAGGGAACTCCTATACCTGATAAACACTTTCAGCAACATAGCAGGATATAAGATTAACTCAAAAAAAAAAAAATGCAATAGTCCTCCTATACACAAACAACAAAAAGGCTGAAAAAGAAATCAGGGAAACATCACTCTTTGCAATGGTTGTAAATATCATTAAAAAGTGACAGACCTGTATTACAAGAACTTTAAGTCATTAAAGACAGAAATTGAAGAATATATCAGAAAATGAAAAGATCTCCCATGTTCCTAGATAGGTAGGATCAACATAGTAAAAATAGCAATCAGATTGAATGCAATCCCCATCAAAATCTCAATACAATTTTTTACAGACTTTGAAAGAACAATACTCAACTTCATATGAAATAACAAGAAATCCAGGATTGCTAAAACATTTCTGTTTAATAATAGAACTTCAGGAGGCATCACCATCCCTGACTTAAAGCTCTACTCTAAAGCTACAGTAATAAAAACAGCTTGGTACTGGCACAGAAATAGACTTGTGGATCAATAAAATCAAATTAAGACCCTAACATAAATCCACACACATATGAACCCTGATTTTTGACAAAGAGGCCAAAAATATACAGTGGAAAAAAGACAGCATCTTCAACAAATGGTACTGGCATAACTGCATGGTGGTATGTAGAAAATACAAATGGAGCCATATCTATCATCCTGCCCAAAACTCAAATCAAGTAGGTCAAAGACCTCATCATAAACCCAGGTACACTGAACCTGATAGAAAAAAAAGTAGATAATATCCTTTAACAAATTGGCACAGGAGACCACTTTCTAAATATAATACCAATGTTACAGACGCTGAGTGCAACATTAATAAATGGGATCTTCTGAAACTGAAGAGCTTTGGTAAGACAAAGGACATGGTCAAGAAGATAAAACAATAACTTACAAAATGGGAAAAAATCTTCACCAACCCTACATCTGACAGAGGATTTATTTCCAAACTATACAGAGAACTCAGGAAACTAGAGGTAAAAAACAAAAACAAAAAATACCAACCAAACAAAACAAAACAAAACAACAACAACAACAACAACAAAAAACCCAGAAAAACTCAATTGGAAAATGGAGTACAAAGCTAAACAGAGTATTCTCATCAGAAGAACTCCAAATGGCTGAAAGACATATAAAGAACTGTTCAACATCTTTGATAACAAACATTTCCTTATTTTATCTATTTATTTTTTTTTTATTTTTTTATTTTTGGTATTAGCCTTTATGGAAAGTTTCAGAACTTGTTGGATTGGAATAATTCCTTTCTGTGAGGTTCAGCATGCTTTTCATGCTTGTTTTCTAACAGAATATCCTGATATTTGCATGGTTGTGTTCATTCATTATGCTGTTCCCTGAAGTCAGCCTTTCTTTATTCCATGAAACCAACTTAGGTCATTGTCATTATCATATATTATTCTATTTAAAAATGCCTACTATACTGCTCAGTGCTCAAGCACCTTCTTAATTAGCTTGTATGAGCTTATAATTTCCTAGCACTTGTTCTCAATCTAATCCATCTTGTTCAGCTGTGTGGCTCGGTACCTTTTCTCAGAGCAGCATTTCCTCTGCATCTTCTGGCAGCTCCAGCAACTCTGGCATCTATCTCTGCTCTGAAATATTCCTGAGTTTTCTTAGCCTGGTAGCCCCGCCCACACTTCCTGTTTGCCTTTGTCCAATCGGCTTTTACTAAACCTATAGATGAGACAAATATTTACATTACCAGCACAATCCCACTACAGGCTTGGATTCACATATGCATTCTATTATTTCTTTTCCACCAAAGCCAATTCTCTCTCTGCTTCAGCTGATAATTATCTTAGACTATTTAAGTTCTTATCACCTTCTAAGGTTTTCAACAAATTATTCAGTAAATAATACTTTTTATCCTAATAGTGGACCACATATTGGAAATATCACCTAGAAATCTTTGGAAATCATTAAGAGTTCACAATCCATCTCTCCTGATTTGCACCTTTTGGGGTCTAACTATTTGTAGACCTATTTTATATCTTAAATAATTAATGAAATCAACTCTTTGTATTTTTAGGAGCAATTTGTAATCCCCAAGCAGGCAATTTTGTCACTTCTTTAAACATTTTTTCTAAAGTATCTATGTTTGAGTCAGCCAATAAAACTTTATTCATGTAGTGGTAAATAATAGATTGTAGGAATTGCTTACATATCTTACATATACACATGTAACATATTGTACATATATACTTCTAATGGCTATTGTACAAAACATTGACAAAGAGTGGGGCCATTTAACATTCATTGTGAGAGAATATTTTACTGATATGTTTTTACAGGCTGAAAATCATTATATGTGGACATTACAACAGCAAATTTTCCCTTGTTCTGTCCTTGTAGAGGTATAGTGTAGAAGCAATCTTTTAAATCAATAACTATGATAGACCACTTTTCAGGTATTAGAGAAGGCAAAGGAATTTCAGATTGTAGAGACACCATGGGTTAGATTGCCTTGTTAATCACTCTTAGACACATTAATATTTATTATTTTCTATATTTTTTGATAATACGAAAGAATTACAAAGATGGGTTTATTCTTCAGTATGCTGAATATTTAAATGATCCTTTACCAGCAGTTCTAAGTCCTGTAATTTCTCTTTTGTTAAAGGCCATTGCTGAACTCATATAGTCTTATCTGTTAACCATTTTAAAGGTAGTGCTGTGGGTGCCTTTGAAAGATCAGCAGCTGTTGTGTCTTGTTTTTGTATAACTTGAATGTTCAGTGACTGTTTCTCATAATATCGCCTAATATTCTTCCCATATTTTATGATTCACTTCTGAGATTGGAGAAATGTTAATCTGAGTATTCCTTTGTTATAATAAATCTCATTCCAATAAATTCATGGCATTGTTAGCCACATATAGCTTTAATTTTTCTCTCTGTCCTTTTGGCCCTATGCATTTGAGCCATTTCATGGTCTGTTTTACCTGAGATAACATTCCAGTTCTCAAAAGCTGAATATTTACCTCCTGAAGGGGCCAATTTGGATGCCAAGATTCTGATAAAATTATTCTTACATCCACATCTGCGTCTACCAGACTTTCAATGTCAGCATCATTTATTCATATTCTTAATTTTGGTCTTTACAAATTTATAGAAGTTTACCTAAATATTTGCTATATGTTTTTTTTTCTTTTCTATAGCTGTTCTATTGTCCAGAGCAGTATATTTTTTGTTTTGCTTTATTTTGTTTGTTTGTTTTGTTGAAAATAAACTTTAGGTTCTTTAATTTCTCTGGGAAGGTATTTCCTCCATGATGACAGGATATGATTGAGCTGGATTTGATATGGGGGCCTGCAAAAGCCCCCTCAGGTCATTTCACAGAGGTAAAAAGTTACCTTGTCTGTTCTTTGTTGACCTGCATTTATTGGTCCAATACTTGCCTTTGCCACTTCTAGATCCTCCGGAAGGAATTGGCATTCTGTTGGGATTGTTCTTAGTAAAAGCATTCTTTCTGGGAATGTCTTGTTTACAGTATCCTTTTTAGTTCACCTTGCTTTCCAGAGTTGAAATGTTGATATTTGATATGTTGATTTAAAAAAATCCTCTAGAAATAACCTTTCCTACTCAATTATCATCATAGTTCAAAGATTCCATATTAATTGTATCCTAGATCCAATCCTCCAAAGCTGCCAATCTTGCCTTTAATACCCTAATTATTCTTTTGCATTGTGAGTTAGCCTTTTTAAAAGCCAGAAATTCAATTATTATTCTCCTAATTTCTGGATCTGGTACCACTCTACTGACCACTGAAGTCAATCTTTGTAAGAAATATGTAAAGGTTTCTTTTGGCCCTTGGATTACTTTTTTAAGGAATTAAACTTTCTTTCCTTCTTTTTTAATTCTATCCCAAGCATTCAAGGCTGCCATTCAGCATAAATCCAGGATGTGGTTAGTATATAAAGATTGCTGTTCTATATTAGCATAATCTCCATCCCCAATAAATTGAATTTGAGAGATTTCTATACCTCTAGTTCTACTGAGTTGTTCTATGATTTTTAATTCTTTCTTCCACTAGGTCTTCCACTATAATTGAGGGCAGCCTCTAACACTGCTGTAAGCATAGTTTTCCAGTCTTTAGGGATAATTCTATTACAAGTTGACCAGAAATTTAACATTTGTTTTTATAAATGGTGAGTTATTATCATATGTGACTATTGCTTTCTTGAATCTTCTTAAATATAACATTTGTACAGGAGTCCATTCAGCTCTTACACATTTTCTATCATTTGCCAATTCCTATAAGGTTACTGGATATATTGAAGTCGACTGTTTGAAAGCCTTAGGCTGTTTCTTCTGTAACTAATGAGGCAATGTTGAAATTGGTTCTCTTTTAAATTCTTCTGTCTGGATATAAATATCCCTGTGAACTGTTTTAACAAGGGTTTCTAAGACTTTTATATTGGCATTCACATTAGCTGATTTTTTTAAAATAGTAAAACATAAATAATCAAACTTATAATATATGATAGATATTATGATAATCCCATCTACATTACTTATGTCTCATTTAATGGTCCTGTTTTCAAGCCATCTAGAGTAATATCAAACAAAAGACCAAATTCCTTCTGTGCTAAAGTTTCCCTTTTTTTTAATGTAGAAAAGAAAACCCTCTCTGTCTTAAATTAATTCCCATTTTACGAAATCCAAATTGACTCACAAAACTTTCTCTCAATGATTATTCAGATTACTGTGACATGAGGCAGCTACCCAGTGTGATAGCAGTCTAAGAAGAGGGTCCAGGAAAGGGAAGTCGCTGTCAAAAAAATTCACCAGAAAAGAAATAAGTGTGGCAGGAACTGCCTAAAAGACAGAGCTGGCTAGAGGCCAACATCCAATACAAAACCTTAGCCAGCTGAGTAGTGACTGCAGCCATGTGTATCTCCTGCTAACAAACAATTTTTTTGTTTGTTTTTTTGTTTTTTGGTTGGTTGGTCATTTTTTTTCAAAGTTATGCTTTATAAGTTGAGTGCTAGATATTATACAAATTCTATTTGGTATATAATAAATTCCAAAGCCAGATACAGGGGGAAAGCTGTAATGTCAGACAGACAGGGAACAAAACACAGCCCATTCTCACCCAGCCAACTCCTGAGGCCGAATGGATAGGTTCTGTCTCTACAAATCCTCAGACTGACTGGGCACACAGGCAAAGCGAAGGACTTCTGCCTTCTCCTCCTTATCTTTGATTTCCCACCCAAGTTTCTCACTTCCTCATTTAACATTCCTATAACTAGCATTAAAGGTGGGTGCCATCACCCACTGGCTCTGTTTGGCCTTGAAACCACAGAGATCCAGAGGATTAAAGTGCTGGGATTATAGGTTTGCAGCACTGTTCTCTGACCATCCTGGCTTGGCTCTGTCCTCTGATATTTCAGGCTATTTTTATTAAATACACCAGCACATGACACTCTCATTGTAAATGCACCAGGAGAGTCTCCTTGTTAACAGCACTGGGTGAATCCTCATTGAGACACTGCCCTCAGAAAGGTCAATGTTGTGAAAGAGAGGGAAGGACTGAAGAACACTTCCAGGCTGAATGATTGAGCACCTTTGATCTTTAATTGGATTGGGAACAGGAAAAGAAAAGTATCTATGAAGGACACTTTTGAGATTACTCGTGGAATTTGTATATGGATGCCATAGTAACGATGCTTTGTAGGAGTAGTTTTGTATTTGGGATAATTGGAATTTGTGATTGTGTGGTGGTGTACACTTGTTCTTAGGGAATATTCACTGAAATTCCCTCAGAAAATCTTTACAATACATTTAGCTTATTTTGAAATTGTTTGGGAGAAGAATGGTTGTAGAAAGTTATGATAGCAAAACTATATGTGGCAAAACTAAAACCATTGATAAATTTGAGTGAAGATACAGGAGTTTAGGGTGCACAGCATTCTATACTTTTAAAGGTTGCTGTTATTTATAAACCAAGTAAGAATACATTCCTTAGCAATGAGTTTCTTTATAACCCCACACCCCACAGTGACTCTGCTAAGATAATCTATTTCTTTGTTCGCCCTCTCTGTTGCTCCTCTCACTCACCTGTTTCCATTTTTTTTATGATTTGTTCCCAACTGTCTTTGTTGGCTCCCCATTATGATCCCAAATTACTCTGGAGATCTTCTCTATTTCCCCTTCCCAGAAGGATCCCTTGATGTCTCTCCAGTTATCTTAGAAAGAAACCCAGTGCTAAGGAAACCTCTAAGAACCCATAAGATGTTCCTGGCTAGGACTCCAAGCAATAGAAGAGAGGGTGCCTAAACAGTACTTCCTCTATAATCAAATGAATGAGCACCCTAACTGTCATTATAGAACCTTCATCCAGCAATGGATGGAGGCAGAAGCTGAGATCCATAGCTAAACACCAGGTCGAGCTCCTGGTTCATCAGAGGAGAGGGAGAGGAGGGAGTATATAAGCAAAGGGATTAGGATCATGAGGAGAAGATCCACAGAGTTGTCTGACTGGAACTATTGTGAGCTCACTGATTCTGAAATAATTACTGAGGAACCTTCATGGAAAGGAACTAAACCCTCCAAAGGTAGATGACTGTCAAACAGTGTGGGGAGTTTGGGGAGCTTCTTGCAGTAGAATCGGAGTATGTTCCTGGTGCATGAACTGACATCTCAGAGCCCATTTCCTAAAGAGGAACACCTAACCCAGCCTTACCACTGGGATGAGGGACTTGGACCTACCTCACCAGGATATGCCAGACTGAACTGACCCACCATAGAACTCCTTGCCCTCCTTGGGGAGTGAATAGGGCGTGGGGAGAGGTTGAGGGAGGACTGGGATGGACTGGGAGGAGGGAAGGGAGGGGGAACAGTGGTAGATAAAGAAAAACTTTATAAATTAAAAAAATACAGTCCTCAAGTTTTTCTGAAGTTTCTCAGAGAAAGGCATAAAACTGGAAAAATCTTAACTTTCCACCCACGTATTAGCAATAACCGTCTGGTGATTACTCCTGTCCCTGAAGGCTGAAGATCATCAGCTTGTTGTAGTATCTCACTGCTGTCAATGCACACCCCACAAGAAGATATTTTGTAGCTGCTTTCAGATTGCTCCAGTACCTCCCCACATCACAAGATGTTCTTTCTAAACTTCCAAGATTCTCTTTAGTAAATTACAGCTAGGTCCCTCCTACCCTGGCCTTACTTCTCAGAATTTCCGGGCATGCCTTACGAGTGCTCAAACACTCCCACCACCATGCTCTCCCATAGCCACAGCCTTAGGACACACTACATTTCCCTTCTTGGCTAGAAATTTGTGTTTCCAGTGAAACAGTTACAGGCACAGTACACCTCTCTTCTCCCTTTCTTCAAATCACTTTGTCTTAGCTTTGTTCCTCACTGAGCCCATATTCTCAGCTTCCACTTTGGTATCTTGACATGAAGAGCTCTTTACCTGGTGCATGGTAGGTAGTACTAACCATGTAGAAAAGGAGAAAGGATAAACCAATATTAGTGCTATTCAACCAAAAAAATCATTAACCAACCCCCTTAACCATTTCTGTATTAGCTGTTTCTTACAATTTCTAGATATTCTTTTGAATATGTGTATGTGTTTTTCTTTCCTTCCTTCTTATCTGATAGTTCTTCGTTTTCTTCCCTTATATCATCTCTAGATAGGTAGAGAGATAGATAGATGATAGATAGGTAATAGATGTAAAAATGATAGATTTGTGCTCTTTTTTCCCCTTATATCAAAGCTTGTTTAGCTCAGCAGTGGCTATGAAGTTAGATATATTTTTTCCAAAAATCTTATTAAAAGGTAATAGTGATATTTTGGGGAAGGGATCTAGGGCATCTCCTGAAGTTCTGGTAGCAACATGACCAATAAGGAGATGATTCTGTTCTGATACTGGCTTCCAGCCCAAGCTGTCCCAAAGAGATGAGGATGAGGGAAGATGTATTATAGTGTCTGTGTGTGGTATGATGTCTCGCATACAGGGGCAGTGATGGTTCTGTAGGGTCTCTAACAGAGAGCTGTCAGTTTCTCACAGGTCATGGCCCTTGTTCCATCATATCTGTGCATAAGTCTTGATTCAGCTGATTCTGTGAACCCCCATCCTTCCAGAAACATAGATTTGGCTCAAGTCCATGAATTTAATTTGTATCAAGTTTGTGAATTTGATTTATTTAATAGATCTTGCTGATGAGAAATTTATAATGGGGAGTATGATACATTCTAATCACTACTTCACCTCAGGTGCATGCCCCAGCTGGAATTTTAATTCTAGTGCATATGTCTCAAAACTGTTTTGTGTTACAAAATTATTGTTTAAAATTTTGTTTCTGCTTTATTAGTATTGTGGAGTTTGTGGGTTACTTAGTCATAGCTGAGTGTAAGAGTGTACAGGGTGCACTATAGTTAAAATTCATGTACCATATTCTTTGTGTGCATTTTAGCATGCTCTGGAGCTAAAATTCAACAACTATATTACTTCTCAGAAAACTGAACTAACTACTGTTTGGATACATGTTATTTTGATTTCTTTACACTCTTAAAAATAAATTCATTTCCTCCACTTTCCTCCCAGGTGACCTTGGCACTATTGTGTAGCTGCAAATCTTTCTGTGAGGAGATAAAGATGTTTCCTGGTGGAGCTTTTTCTGTTTGGCAGTCTACCTTGCTATTTTGACACTGACCTTTGTGGGAATGAATCTCTGTTTTCCAGTACAGAAAAATGAGTCATTAGCATGAATAAAAAGGTGCTTTATAATGTTTGATCAAGGAGCCAGAGCATGAGTGTTTTTGTCTTTACTGAGGACTTGTGTAGGTGTTTCAGGACCAAACAATTTTGACTTTCTGGTATCCTGAAGAATTGGACACGTTACTTGTGAAAGCACTGCATTGTGGAACTGTAAAGAATGCACTATTCAGGTCTCAGGGGCACCATCTGTGCATCCACTCTTCGTCCCACTCTCTGTTCACTGGGAGGATGTGTAAGATGCTTTTCCTCTGACCTTCAATAATGTGGCCCTTTGAAAGGCAGGCTTATGGTAGGAGAAGGCTCAGTCTGTGTGCAGAATCCCTAAGAATAATAACATACTGCTTGACAGAAAAAAAAAATGCAAATCCTAGCTGTCAGAGATAGAGTTCCAAATGAAAGTGGACAGGCTCCTCTTGGTTTGTTCATAAATAGGTCAAAGTAAATATCTAGATGGAGGAAGAGTGCCCAGTGGCCAGGGTGAGAATTTTGTCTCAGTTTTAACTAGTCTGTCTTCTTTATTCCTTTCAGATGTGATAAGGGTCAGGGCAGACATGATTGGGAAAAAAAAGTTACTGTAGAAGCTCTTCTAAATCTTCTATGGATACTTACTTCTGCTTTTGCATCACTCAAATTACTTTTCATTTGCAGGGTAAACATTTTAAAATAAGTATATTTTAAGAAATCATATATTATAGCCAAATCTCTCAGTGGACTGTATCCAAGGCTTGCTATCCTAAAATTTTATGTCTAAAAATCAACAAAATTATATTGTTACTAATATTCATTTTCTTATTTCAGCCTTCAAATACCAGTTTTCTTCATTAGAACAATTTTTCCAGACATCACTGTGTAATATTTACTGAGCTAATTCCACTTAGCTTATTTGAAAATACATATATACTCCCAGAATGTATTTAACAGCAACAACTGAAACAATGTAACCACCCCTAATGAAGACAGCAAGTCAGTCTCACTTCTTAGAGTAAGATACTTGCCAGAATATATTTGTAAAATTAGAAATTCAGACTCTGATACTGAGTTGTAATAAACGTCCTCCTAATGTTGGTTGAAGCCACTGGGAGCACGATTAACGCTGAGAGCCCTGGGTCTCTCTCCCATCCTGGGTTAGAGTCCCTCAGCAAGGTCTGCTTATGGCCTTGGACTGCCCTGTCAATTAGAGCACACTGCTCCCCAGGCACATGGAGGCTGCATTGTTTGTGTCTTTTGGAGCATGGCACAGTGTTTAGCGTGGCACTTAGCACACAGCAGGCATGCCATGCTGCCAATGACCAGCATGCACATGCTTTCTGTACCACTGACAGACTGGACTATGTCATGTAGCCTTTTTTACACTTCTGGCTCATTTGTGCTATTTTTGTATCAAAATCCACCCTTAATATCACTCTCTAAGTATCTATCTATGGATTTTTGACTGATTATCTTTCTAAGATTATAAGGTTTCTTTAATGCAGAGAAAGCTCTTAGGACAGTTGTCCTGCTCCTAAAATGGAGGATTCATATAGATTGATCTCTGAGAACTCCCTTAAACAGGAATCCTAGGGGTATCCAGTGATGGCAGTCACCAAATAGCTGTCTCTTTCTCAGTGTCTCATGGGCACATTTAATTGAGCAAGTTCCAAATTTAAACCCCAACATCTCATTCTGGTTCTATTTCCTTGATGAGGTTGAAAATTTACTTCTCTTTCCATCTCTTTTCTACTGTGTGTTTGTACCTAACCAGCTCCCTGGCCTTCCAGCCTGTCTGACAGCTTTACCTTTCTCTCTGCAGCCTACTGTTCAGTGGGACTAGCAAAGGTATTAAGGCTTATTTAAACAGACCATTTGTTTTTCTATATGTAGTTCCCTTCCTGGCCAGTTCTACCCTACATATTGCTGCTGACCACGCCTTTGAGTGATTGATTACAAAGTCTCCACTGGTCATATATTCAGTACCCTTTGGAGCACAATTCCAAAGCAAGTACCTCCCCAGACACTTGTCTCTCCTTTTCATTGTGTTTCTGTGATCAGTCAAGTGGTACACTATGCTTTCTCATGATATATTCAGATTTTCTTTCTTCTTCCTTTGAATTTTTATCCTTCTCATAACTTTTTCTCAATCTTACTGTACCTTCTTTTTCATGTATTTCTCAAAATACCATCTAGATTTACATGGCTTTAGTATTTTATGTAATTATAGGTTTATCTTCAAATGGAATTTGTCTACTTACCTTTTCAATAAGCTTTCTAATGCTACCACTCATGCCATTGTGTCTTATTTATATATTTATTCTTTGAGAATTCTTTCATAGTCTCGTGCACATAGAAATCTAGGCAGAATTTCCTATGGCAAATAAGCTTAAAAGAGTTTTATCAATGATCATGTGGTTATAAATTACAAAAATCCATATTGAACATAAGAAGCAAAAAGTATATAAATCAGAATGTGTCATAGAGTTCACAGGCAGGCAGACAACTTTCCTTGCAGTGAAGTAAATGCTATTTAACCTTTGTTTCTTCTCTTTCTATACTCTTAGCTTCTCTGTGCTCTTCTCCATGTTATCATGGCCCTTGAGCATCTACCAACTTCAGTAATGTTCTCCTTGTTCAAACGCCCAAATAAAGTTTGGGTCAAGCCACCTTCTCAAAAAACTCTGGCTTAATGCCTCACCACAGTTCTTTTGACAACAGTTCAATGGCCCAGAAGCATTAAGTGGAGTGGAAAGTCTTGCCCACAGTTGGTCTTTTCATACAGATATTTAAAGCATACTTCCTGAGAGGAAAAAAAAATAAGATAGTGGATTTAGGTTAGACATGAGGGAAAAGGATACAGGCTAGCATATATCCTAAGAAGAATCACTGTTATTGTGACTGTTTGAGAATTAAAATAAATTTGTTCTTTCCTCTTTTAAAAACAGTAAATGATCTCATTAAGGTATGCAGTCCTCAAGAAGGTACATTTCCAATACTGTCTTTGTGTTGATGTGGAATGTCTGTCTATATGCTGTGAATATCATTTGTGAATAAAGACGGGGTGGCCTATGGCAAAGCATCTTCAAAATAGGCAGGAAATCAGAGCATAGATAAAGTGGAAGGAGGACAGAGTCAGAGAGAGACGCTATGAGATGCTGCCCCAGAGGAAGATGTAAAGGAATTTAGGTAAGGTAAGGGCTATCTGACAACACAGATTAATTAAAATGTGTAAGATGCAAGAGCTAGCTAGCAATATGCCTGAGCTATAGGTCAAGCATAATGTAATTTATATAAGCATCTGAATCATTATTTGGTGCTAAGAAGCAGTAGGGCTGCAAGCGGGTCTGAACTTCAGGGCTAGGTCAGAAAGATCGAACCAGAAACAAACGACTACAATGTGCAATCAATAATGATCATGGGAAAGGAAGGAAGTATCTGTAGTCAAGAGCCCCCAGTGTACAAACTCCAGGGAACAACTTCAAGGGCACAAAGTGTAATGAAAATTACTGAACTGTTAAGGAGACTATGTCATTTGTGATCCCAGAACTCTGGAGGTGCAGGCAACAGAAGAGCAAGCTCCAGTGTAGGCAGGATTACACAAGAAAATCCAACCTCAAATGCCCAAACTGTTGTGTCAAATGACAATAAAAGAGAGGAAAGGAGCTGGGCAGTGGAAGGTGGTTGTGCACTCCCTTAATCCAAGGCTATACAGAAAAAAACCTGTCTGGAAAGCCAAGAAAAATAAAGAAAAGAGAGAGAGGGAGAGCTGGACAGGAAGGCAGGCTGGGACTCTAGTTTACTTGACAAAGTTCTTGCTGGACATGCCAGAGATGCTGGCTTTCACGGCCAGCACATCAACTTGCCATGGTAGCACATGCCTGCCTATCATCTCAGAAATTAAGCTACAGAGGCAGGAGTAACCATTGTGCAAGGGTATCCTCAGCTATACCTAGAGGTTGAGCTCAGCCTAGGCTACATAAATCTCTGTGTGCCTCTCTTTCTTTCTCTTCCTGTTTCTCTTAATGTGATCATTTTGTCATCCTGCCTAGTATGTGAAAGTGGGCAAGGCTACTCTGACCTTACCTGTATCTGCCTTTCTCCATCTAAAGCTCCTCCATAGGACCCTGCTATATAGAATAGTGCAAGATATTAAGCTTGATGTTGAGACTGAATTGAAATAAAGTTTGAACTCTTGAGGAGGGAGACAGAATGTATGTTAGTATAGGAAGAAAGAGGAAACAAGAATAATCAGAGTGCAGAGTGGGTGAATATTGAAGGTATATCATTAACATTCTAATACTTTTTCTTATACATGCATGTAAGAATGTAGCATCATGTTTAGCAGTCACAATGGATGTATGTCTTGATTTAGCCAACTAAATGACAGGGGTTGACATAAGTCACTGCATACAAGAGCACCAACTTCTGTCTCATGGCTTTTATCCTTATATAACAGCACATAGGTAGTAGCTTCTTCAGGGTGGGTCCTAAAATAAAGATATTATGATGGATTGCCATCACTTAGTTTGTGCAGGATATGTGATGTAAGAAAGAATAAACACTAATTACTGCAGGCACCAAGATTATAATATATGGTGGATTATGCAACTTAGTTTATGAAGCACTTTGTAAAGTAGTTTATATATGTCCAATCTCTTCTGAGCTTCACCCCCCATAAAGGAGAATTAAAGTTCTCCACATCTGAAGAGATGAAATAATAAAGTCACATTGTACTTTTCAAATGTCATTATTTCTATTTTCTGCTTTCTTTATACTTGCTCTTTCTTTCTGCTTATTAAACATTGTCATGCATTCCTCAAAAATCATTTTCTTTAAAAAAAAGATTATTTGTCGATCTATGAGAATTGAATTGCTTTGCAGGTAGAGTGGGGAAGGGAAGGGAATGAGAGAGGACCCCTTTCTCTTTCACTCCATCACAGCCTTACTGCATGCTTTGAGATGGAGAGGTGAGCCTTTGATGCTGCTCCTTCAGAATAAACTGCGGACATGGCTCAATCTCAACAGGAGGAGGAAAAATACCTACAACCCCATATCCTGTTTACCGGCTCAGCAGGAGGCTTTTACTTGTGGTGAGTTTCAGAATGAGACAGGAGTAGGTTAGACTCTTGCTCTCCCAAGTGCCAAATGTGACTTGGGGATGCTTTCTCAGCATCTCCAAGGTTAGTGCTCATCAGTAGAGTAGGAACTTTGCCTCCTGGAACCACTGAAAGGCTAGTGGGAAGGAGTGGCTTGTGTGAAGGCATTATTATCATGTTCCCTTATACATACAAGGCTTCACCTGAATCCTGGAAAATTTACATATGTGTGTGTATATGTATATATATATATGTATATAAGTGGTTTGTTCTTTATTTATTAAAGTGAAATCCATCTTACCTATAGTTTCACATCTACAAAAACCTGGTCTCTTTCCCTCTATGAGGGTCAAGCTGTAGCTGAGTCTGTGAAGGTCTTTGTGTTTGGAGCTGCAGGAAATCCTTTTGGATTTCCAAAAAGTTCCTCCTCATACTGGACTGAGCAGCTGGAGAGGTCCATTTTTCTTTTATTGACATTCCAAGACCAAAATGTTTCCACTTACCTCAGCAAAACCCAGCAAAGCATATCAAAACCTAGAAAACTGTACTTTGGGGTTTACACTATAATTGATTGCGGAGTCGTGTAAAATGCTAGTATGAAAGAAATCAGGACCCCATTTCGCTGAAGGCTTTTCCTGTCCAGTGGCAGTGACATGGAATGAGGCACACGAGGGACCTGAGTCGAGCCATTTCAAGAATATTTCCACATCTCTTCAATGGAGTAAGAAGTGTGGATATGAACCTAACATCAAAGAGCTTCCCACCATCAGTGAGAGGGCCCTGAAGAGAAATTCCCTGAGCAAGACTGCTGTCAGGGCTTTAAAAGGGTACAGGACTCGTAGGGGTGGGGGTGTGCACCTAGCCTGTGAGCCTTTTTAGTTTCATAGCAGCAAAATTTACTTTCTGGGCAGCAAGCAACAGCGTCTGGTTGTGACCAAGCAGCCATGACATCGACATTTCCCAGTTTACTCCTATAGATAGTGTAACCCAGTAGCTTTGGGGAAGAACAGGCCTCCAAAAAGGAAACTCCTGAGATTATAATTGCTAGAGGAAGCTCCCCACTCATCTTTTCTCTCTCTGAGACTTTTCTCTCTCCAAGAGTTAGCAAAGTGCTTAGAAATCAAGAAAGCTCTGAGCTTAGTGTACTCCTCAAGTCTATGACTGATAGATGGATTTATATTGCTCTGTCCACTTTTGGAATAGAACAAAATTCAGAATCCAGCATAAAAGTTAATGGCGTGGGGGAGGGTGGAGGAGTGATTATGAATAGTAAATGATCTATTCCTATAACTAGTAACGTTAACCTGGCACATTTGAGCTGAGGGAACGTGTGGGCAACTCTTGCTATCAAAGCAGGTCAGTCAAGTCAGATAAGAAGTGAGGAGGCAAGGGAGGTTGTAACAGCTAATTTTCTCTGTGGACCGGATTTAGAATCACCATGGAGACACACCTTTGGGCATGTCTTTGAGCATGTTTCAAGAAAAGTTGATCTAAACAGATCTATACACCCCAAATATGGGATGAGGGCCAGGCTGCTGAAGAAAGAGACTATGAGCTGAGCACCAGATTTTCTTCCCCCACCTTTCTTGACTGGATGTGGGTGATCAGCTACTTCACAATCCAGCTATCAATCATGCGATGGTGATTTAATGAGGTTGGCCTTCACAGGCTCATGAATTTGAATACTTGGTCTCCCTTTGTAAACCGGTTTGGAAGGATTAGGAGGTGTGGCCTTGTTGAAAGAAGTGTATTATGGGGGTTGGGGGTAAGGTTCCAAAAGCCCACAACATTCCCAGTTAGCTCAATCTCTTTCTGCCTTCTACTTGAGAAAAAGATGTAAGCTCCCAGCTGCTGTCTCAGCATCTGCCATGCTCCTAGCCTCGATGATGGTCACTGACTTCATTTTCTGAAATCTAAACTAAATTTTCTGAGTCCCAAATTAAATTAAATGCTTTCTTTATAGGTTGCCTTGGTCATGGAGTTTTGTCACAGCAATTGAAAAGAAACTAAGACAAGTGCCTTCCCCACCATCATGAACTGTATCTTCAAACTGTCACCATGATGGACTGTTTCTCCAGTTTGTGTGCCAAAATAAACCCTTATTGCCCCATAATGCTTGTGTCAGATATTTTATGGGAAAAGTAACTAATGATGCATCTAGCATATTCAGTCACAGATGACCCTGCCTGTTATCTGACATCTACTTTTGGAATCTAAAGGAGAGATAACTGGGCCTGAAGGTTCCAAGCTATGCTTAAGAGTTCCAACCAATTTGTCCACAAAGGAAGTGGATGTCACTAGGTTCAGAATTACAAGCTGTTTTTATTCCTGTGCACAAAGCCTAATAATAAGCCTGGAAGAGGTCCAACACAACTTCATTCAACTCTATATTTACTTACTTCAATAAGCCTTTGTAATTTTTTTTGGAAAAACAGGGAACATATTCATAATTCATTACAGGGTCTATCTGACAGAGAAGGAGCATTTGAAAAACCACCAGTTCCCTTTGGCTCTTTAAGTGGATGATCAAAATGAGCCTTTCAGGGCTAAGCCTGACAGATATTTAGAGGAATACATAGTAATTTACTTTTAGTTTACTTTGGTCTTTTACCTTCTTTTCTACTTTATACCTAAATATGATTTTTATAATATATTTAGCTTTTATAAGGGTCTCCAATGCTCTTTCTTAAAGTATACATTTCTTTCTCAGTGGACTGTGCATTCAGTCTCCAGTGACTATGGTCTGGTTGCATTAATATAGTGCATAGGAAATCTTGGCTGCTTTAATATGATGTATGAGTCAGGGTTCTCTCGAGAAATAGAACCAATGAGATGACTATAAAGATGTGTGTGTGTGTGTGTGTGTTTGTGTAAATTAATTAACCAGCTTTAGAATAGTAACCACAACAGAATCACACCTGACAGACTGAGAACCTTCTAGCTATCTTCCTTGAAGGTGGAGCCCTCAATAGGAGTAATCGTAAAGTAATAGCTGTTTCTTACTGCAGAGGGCAACAATCAGTAGTTATTCATTCCAAAAGGCTGGATCCCATAGTATTCCCAATTTGGCACTGAAAGGCTATGTGGTATGTTACTGGAGACCTCTGGTCTTTAGTTGATGATAAAAGTTTGGAAACACTGGTTCTGCTATCAACAATGAGATGGCAGCATCAGCAACAGCAGCAGCAGCACAAATTAATTCAGCACAGGCTGGAAGGTCAAGTCAGTATCAAGGAAGATATTGTTCCTTCCACTATGTTCTACTTCTCTGGGGTGGTATCAGAAAGTGCACCCACAATTAGGGTAGGTCTCCCACATCAATCAAGGCAATAAAGACAGTTCTTTAGATGAGGTTATCTCTTGAAATGATTCTAATTTGTGATAATGTGACATTAAAATCAACCATAGTTGTAACAAACCAACTTGAAAAACAAACCCTTCATTCATGTTGCATCTAGGCAGCTGCAGAAGTAGTATGCTACATTATGTGAAAAAAATGGTGGCCAAGGGGATATAGTACATAGTTCAGTGTTTCACTGAACTTCTCAATAGAAAAGTAATATTATTTATGCTTATTTTAGTAAATTAATTAATTTTAATAATTAATTTTTCAATTTAAAATTTCTTAAATTAAAACTGTTTTGATTGATAAATCCTGGAATCTGATTTTAAAAAAATAAAATTAACATTTGAGGAAATTACTTACCTTATATTTATATAATAGCTATGATAGATTGTTAACTGTCTAAACTACAGTTTTCTGTGTCTAAAAATGATAGAATCAGAGATGGGAAATGCAGTCAGTGACTTATCCTTGGTTAGGGAAGAAAGAAGAATTTACCTAAAAAACATAGGGCATTTTTCTCTGTCATTGTTTTTCTTTTGTTGCTGTGATAAAACACCATGGCCAGTTTATTTGGCTCCTAGGTTACAGGCCATCATTGAGGGAAACCAAGGTTGGAACTCAACACAGTATCTGAAGCCAAGTTCATGGAGGAAAATTGCTTACCAACTTGTATCTCCTGGCTGCCTCTACTTGCTTTCTTACCAAACCCAAGACCATCTGTCCAAGGTTTTCCCCATGCATGCATGGGCTGGATCCTCTTTCAACACTTATTAACCAAGTGATACCTTACAGACTTTGCCCCCAGGCTGATCTAGTGGAGGCAATCCCTCTACTGAGGTTCCCTTTGCCAAGGTAACTCTAGATTATGTCAGATTGACATAAACCAAATAGCACATGCTGGCATTTCAAATATACACCAGATTTTTTTGGGGGGTGGGGGGTGAAATGAAAGACTTTACAGTAGTATTGTTGTAATTGTTGAGATGGAGTCATTATGGAGCAAACTATGAGGTTCACATGACTTAGTAAAAATACCTTCAAATAAGTCCCAGCTAGTGACAAGAGGTTTCAGACTTCCTGGCAGAAATCATGAGCAGCTTCTCACCCCTTCTGCCAGACAATTACCAGCTGGTCAGTAGAAACCCCTTTTGCAGGGTCATGGCATTAACAGCAGCTGTTCCTTCTGAAATGCCTGGTAAATTTTTCCTAACAACAACAACAACAAAATCCCTGAGTTTTTCAGTATTTCTTTGTATTGCAAGGGTAAGGATAAGTTACCTAAATTAACTGATTTGATTTATTTAACTTTTAATGTGTGGCTGAGAGACAATGAGATTCAACCCAGTGTCACCTCTCTTCTGCACTTGTGACATTTTCCAATGGTGGCTGAAGGCAAAGAACATCCTTATTGAAGCCATCATCAGGCACACCCCCGCCCAGACTTTCGAAGTGGATCAGTGACTTCCTTCCGTTCTGTGACGTAATACTAGCAAAAAGAAATGTCAGGAAAGAAAAGTTCAGTGGGTTTACAGTTCAAGAGCTTGAGATCCAACATGGCAGAGGAAAACATAGCAACAGAATCAGGGGAAGTGTGGGCGGCAGAATTGGAAGGCTTCCCATTGTGGCCACAGGCAGAAGCAGGAAGATGGCAGGGCGTGGGCAGTGCCTGAAGACCTGAAGACCTGCAGTGATCCACTTCATCTGGCAGGGCTCCATCTCTGAAAGGATTCCCAACTTCCTAGGCAGTGCTGCCCGCTAAGGTTCAAGGGTTTAAATAAATGAACCCTCAGGAAACATTGTACATTCCAACTCTGATAGAAACCACCACCTGCTTGGGGACTCTCTGCCCGAAGTACATATTACTTTTCTTCATTTTGAAGAGATCATTTTAAAACACAAATGGTAAGCCTCTCTTTTTGTCAATGTCAGTCACCATCATAGTACACGATAAGCTGGTACTCCATGTGTGAGATGTTACTAGCCCTTCACTCATCCTAAGTTGATTTTTCTATTGGGATGTCACCCACTCCCTTTATTCATTATTATTAATGATTACTTACAGTATCCCAACTATCTTGTGAGCATTTACATTTCTTTGCCTGTACATGTGTGGCTTACCCAGAAGTGATCCCCTACACACCTCATGGATGAAGTATTTAAATTGCCTTCTCACCAAAGCTTGTTATGATAGCATCTTCCCACACCCAGCTATTAGTAGCAGTTTCTGCTATCTAGTCCCCAAGGTGCTGTCAAAAGGACTGTTGCTTGGAAACAAGCCTTATGTGCTCCAAGCATTTAGTACTAATGAGTCACTGTTTGGCTGGTAATTTCTTGAAGGCATTATCACACAGAATTATTATTATTTTTGTCTTTACAGTGATCCCAGAGGTGAGCCTTTAACAAATGCTCAAAACTGTTGATTTGATAAAAATTCACAGCTGTCAGCTGATTTTACATCTATACATAAAGGCAGCAGTATTTCATGTCAAAAGAATATTAGATCTACAGGATACCGTGACACACGCTTATAGTCCCAACAGTGGAAACTGGCATCCAGCCTGAGTTACATAGCAAGTTTAAGGGCAGCATGAGTTACAATAATAAATTAAATAAAACGTATCAAAGCAAACAAGATATGGCCTTTTAGGGGGGCTTATGAATTTCAATTTTATTTTCCACATACTTTGTAGTTTTACCCAGTTCACTGTGCTCTTCTTCTCTCCTATAAAAATTGTGAAAATAATATATATGTCATCAGATTGTACTGAAGATAAATAATACTTAAGAAATTTACCAAATTTCCCATAAATAGTCAATAAGTGCTATTTTCTTTCTCTTTTCCAAAGTTCTGTTTTGTTTTCTTTTTGATTAATCACAGTCAACCGAAAATATAAAGTAAATGGAAGCTGGTAGTCCAAGCTTTCTGAGCAAGGTGGTTAACTGTTATTTCTATGTGTGTACTGATAAACCCAGAAGTGAAAGGTCTGTGCTTCTGCTGACATGGAGCTGGGCCTGTCAGATCTCAGAGCTGACAGTGCTTTAAGACCCATGGGAGCATCTTTATCCACCAGCCAGCTAACTTCCTGTGTTTTCGCTACTCTGGCCCAGGTCCCAGAGCTCACAAGATCCAACCAGAGTTAAGCCTGTAATGCTTCAACTATGGCAGTGTGAAAATGACATTGCACACAGCTGCCTGGGGGATGGAATTCACTAGGACATTTTCTCACTCAAGATGCTTCCAAGCTCTCTTCTGACCCATGGGGACAGAAGTGGCAGTCAGAAGGAAGTGACATTAATCTTGACCATGTGAGAACACTGGGTATATCAGAAGCTGAACTTTTCTGCACAGAGTCATTTGGATTATTTTCCGTATGGGTTAGTGTAGCCCAGGTCTTGGTCTGTTTCATTTTAAAACAGAAACAGTTTACTTTTCTGAAACATATAAATTTCCAAGGATTTGCTGATCATGTCAATTGTTTAATACAGTTGGAAACTTGTGTGAAAACATCAGCCAAGTAAGACCTTCTGGGAAACAATTTGGTGGGACTAGAGGTTGAACTTTTATCTTAAAGCAGGAACTAAGGGCTGACTTAAAAATGAAAAATTTGGAATGATCTAGATGAACTGTAAACTGTAAAAGAACTTGCTGTGCTAGGGTATGGCTATGAGAAATGAATGCATTGGAGGCAGAAAGATAAACACAAACATACTGACATGCCATTGAGACCTAACACTTTTGGGCTTCATGGTCATGTTGGACTAAATGACACAGCTCACTTGTTTCTTATGCATCAGCTAAGAAGTGAATCCCTATGGAGCTGGAGCGGCTATGAAGTCCTGGGGAATAGTAGTGACAGCCTCAAATGCCACAAACTTCAGTGTTCACTGATGCCTGGTTCTCATAATGTGGCAGAGGCTGGAAGTGCATCTTTCAGTCAGTGAAATCTTTTCCTTAAAGTCACCAGAATTAGCTAGAAGTCACAGAAGAGCTAGAAAATGATGTGGTCCTTAATGTAAAGCTGGAGTGCCTTCTTGAACATGTATGTGGTCCTATCTTTACAACTGTATGCCATGAATTTATTTTTACATGTGTGTATATGCAGGTGTGTTTTCTGTTCATATGGGGATATGTATATGTATATATATATATATATATAAAATCTCTCTCTCTCTCTCTCTCTCTCTCTCTCTCTCTCTCTCTCTCTCTCTCTCTCTGTGTGTGTGTGTGTGTGTGTGTGTGTATGTGTGTGTGTGTGTGCAAACCAGACAGTCATTTTTAATGTTTCCCTCAGGAACTGTCAACCATGGTTTTGGAGACAGGATCTGGATGGGCCTTGGATGCTAGTTCCATCAAGCTCCAGGGACTTACGTCTGTCAGTCTCCTCAGTACTAGACTAACTCAGATGCTCTGCTATGACATTCTTTTAAATGCAGATAAAATTCAGGTCTCCTTGTGTACACTCACACACTTTAGAAACTGATCTACCCTTCCAGCTCCTAGGCTCTACCTTTGTAACTTATCTCCTTGATTGTCAGTCTTTGAAGTATTTACTGACAAATATGAGAGATGATGAGCAGAGCCCATGTTGGTCTCCTCTTATACTCTCATTCTGCTGTTATCATTAAGTTCATGTGCAAACGAACTTGATAGATGTTATACATACTGATTTCTCTACCTGACAGTGTCTTAGCCATCCAATGTAAGAAAGTAAAAGCATCTACTCCCACTTCTGTCTCTCAGATGCTGTTGGGCAGTTTCTTTTTTCCCTTGACAATATTTATCCCATGAATTGTTTGTCATTACATGTATTTGCTTGTTTACTGTGATATACATATATTTGGCCCTATTTGGGGTCATGTGTTCAATAGCTCAGCTGGAGAAGTCAAGTGGACAATTCCTACCATGTAAGTGAGCCTGGGACAAGTCAGGTGGTCAGGCTTGGTGGCGAGGTCTTTTACTGCCTGAACCAGCTTATTCTATTGCATGAACTCCATTTTAAAACTAGAAAAATATGCTCTACATTAAATTGAGAAACTGATGAGCATTATTTAGTGTATGTTTGCATTTGCAAGAACAGTAAAATTATCGTTGTCGAAAAAAATGTTTGCTGGTACTGGCATAAAAACAGACTTGTGGATCAATGGAATCAGATTGAAGACTCTGACATTAACCTACATACCTATGAACACCTGATCTTTGACAAAGAGACCCAAAATATTCAATGGAAAAAAGATAGTATCTTTAACAAATGGTGTTGGCATAACTGGATGGTAGTGTGTAGAAAAATGCAAATAGATCCAAACCTATCACCCTGCACAAAACTCAAATCCAAGTGGATCAAAGACCTCAACTTAAACCCAGCCACTTTGAACTTGATAGAAAAGAAAGTGGGAAATACACTTCTACAAATTGGCACAGGTGACCACTTCCTAAATATAACACCAGTAGCACAGACACTAAGACCAACAATCAATAAGTGGGACCTCCTGAAACTAAGAAGCTTCTGTAAGGCCAAGGACACAGTCAATAAGACAAAATGACAGCTATAGAATGGGAAAAGATTTTTGCCAACCCTACAAGTGACAGAGGACTGATCTCTAAAATATATAGAGAACTCAAGAACCTAATACCTAAAGCCCTGAATAACCCAATTAAAAATGGTGTTCAGAACTAGAAAGGGAACTCTCAGCAGATGAATTACAAATGGCTGAAAGACACTTGAGAAAGTGCTCAACATCTTTAACCATGAGAGAAATGCAAATCAAAACATCTTTGAGATACCTCCTTACACATGTCAGAATGGCTAAGATTAAAATCACAGGTGACAGGCTATGCTGGAGAGGATGCAGAGCAAGAGGAACACTCCTCCATTGTTGGTGGGAATGTAAGCTTGTTTAGCCACTCTGAAATGCAGTAGGGCAATCTCTCAGAAAACTGGGAATCAATCTCCTCAAGGACCCAGCAATACCACTATTGAGCATATACCCTAAAAATGGACATTTGTACCCTAAAACCATTAGCTCAACTATGTTCATAGTAGCATTATTTGTAATAGCAAGAACCTGGAAACAATCTAGATGCCCCTCAACTGAAGAATGGATTAACAAACTGTGATACATCTACACAATGGAGTACTACACAGCAGTAAGAAAAAAATGATATCCTAAAATTCACAGGCAAATGGATGGATTTGGAGAATATCCTCCTGAGTGAGGTATCACAAACCCAGAAAGAAAAGGAAGGGATGTACTCGCTCATTAGTGGACTTTAAACAAAAAGAAAAGCATGTCCAAGCTGCAAACCACAACCACTGCACAGTTTAGGATCTGAAATATCTTGGATGGCACCTTGGAGCCCATTCTCTCCAGAGGAACACCTGACCCAGTCTTAATGTTGGGGAGAGGAAAGCGGATCTGCCTGAAGTGGATACAGAACTAAGCTACCTTGGGACCTTGGGACCTCCTGTCCTTGCTGGGGAGGAGATGAGGAGATGGGGAGAAGAGAGAGTGAGTGACCAGGAGGAGTTGGGAGGGGGAAGGGAGTTTGAACAAGGGGATACATGGATAAAAAATTAGACTTTACTCAAAATACATAAAATTGAAAAGTTGAAAAAAAAAGTTTGATCCAGTGTTAAAACTTCTGCCTGAACAGCAGTGTTGTATGTTTCAAAGTCAAATAAAGAATTTCTTGTAATATCCTACATATGTGGAGTAAATTATGACAGATTGCATATTTGTCTGTATCATTTTGGAACATTTTATTTTCATTTGCAGGAGTTACAGAGGAATAAATTACATGGTGTCTTTATAGGCACACCATTGGCAAGTGTCTTGATTTTAGCTCACTTCTGCTTTCTGGCTTTGGCAATCTGAACCTGCTGAGCCTCCTTGGGAGAAAGTTTTCCCTACATGGATGACACCTGTGTATCTTGAGAATGGTCTCTCTTGTGGTCTAGTCATTAATTTAATTCTTTTCCCTCAGAAACTTTTTAATCTGCTGATGCACCCTGCAACACACACACATGCACACATACACACACACATAAACACACAGCACATAGCTTTTTAGACATATTAGGCAACTTACTGAAAATTATATTTATAAACTTATAGCTGTTATTCAAGAAATAGATATTTTTCATATATTACAGCTATAACTGTTATCTGTGGTAAATAAGCATGTAGCTATATCAGATACCTGTGTGGTATGGCATTGATTCACATAAGAGATTACAAAATAAGTGGTCAGGAAGTTTGAGATCCAGGAAAACTGAAGTAAAACATCTTCGTTTTTGCCCTGTCCATAAGAGAAGAATGCAGAACCTAAAAGATGTTCAGGTGTGTACTGTGATTATGTTGTTACATTGTAAATATTTGTCCCACCTACTGGTTTAATAAAAAGCTGATTGGCCAAAAGGCAGACAGGGAGTACAGGCAGGGCTACCAGAATAAAAAAACTCTGGGAACAGGAAGAGATGAACAGAGATGCCAGAGAGACACTAACAGAAACAGAGGAAAGAAGACAACCATGCTGCACTGAGAAAAGGTACAAAGCCACATGGCTAAACAGATTAATGGAAAAAGATTGAGTTAAAATGAAAGAGCTAGCTAGCAGTATGTCTGAGCTATAGGTCAATGAGCATGAATATAATACAAACCTCTGTGTGATTATTTGGGACTGCTGGTCCAGATCTCAGGGCTATACAGAGCTAAGCAGCTTCAGGCAGGTCCAGATCTTGGGGCTAGTCTGGGCCAGAAACTTCTTACTATACAGGTGTAGTGCAAGTCTCCCTTATTTAGATGTTTATTTTGTATAGGCCCTTTCTAAATTGAGGGAAAGACATCTACAGCAAAGAAAACAATCTGCTTTATTTAGTCTACAGATTCTAATGATAATCTCAATCCTAAACATGTTAATGGACACCTGGAATAACATATGCCAAATGTTTGAATTCTGTGTGACCCAGTCATTTGACAAAAAACTTAATCACTGCAGATCCTTTCTTCTTTCCTCTACTGCTATACCTTTTCTTATAATCTTATAAGGTTTTAGAAGCTGGAGGGATAAACTTGAAATGGAATTGAGATAGAAAGGTGCCCCAGTGTTAAAACAAGCAAAAGACAAACCACCCCCACAACTGAAAACCCAACCAAACAAAACAAAACCCTTCTTCTCTGGAAGGCTTAAGATCCCAGTTCTATTCCCAGAAACCACTTGAATGTGGAGGAGATCATGCACTGTAGAGTTGGCCTCTGACCATCACACATGCCCAGTGGTGTGTGCCCTCCCTCCACATTAAATAAAATTTAAATGGCAAAAAGTAACAAAATTGCTCTTGGTGCTGGAGTAAGGAGGACAGGATTGTATTTCATTCTAAATATTCCTTGCTGTTGATCTTTGCTCTCTTTTCCTGTGTGTTCTTCTGTATTAAGTGGCTGGAAGCCTAGAAAGTACATTCCTCAGATTCTCTTTGTGGCTGGTTCCTGTTAAATTGTTCCTGCAGGAATCTCATGTGTTTGCATGGCTGTAGAGCAAGGGCAGAGCTCTGTTTCTGGCTCTAGTAGAGGTAGTGGCCAACAGTTTCGGTGATGGTATGTAACTGTGGCCTCCACCTGCTTCAGTTGCGTCTGAAGATCTGAGAATGTGAAGAAACAGGAGTGGGTATGTCAGATAACCATGGGTCACAGCAGCCTCAATAGTGAATACATATAAGAGAACTCATAGAGGGCATGAAGCCATTGTTTCCACAGATAAGTACTTTAGAAACCTTGTTAATGTTTAACAGAAATGTTAATATGCAGGGTTGTCTCTTCAGCAGAAGGGATATAACCTGATTTCTTCCCAGATGGCTGGAATTGGATGTAATTAATAGCCTGGTAACCTGTCCTATCTGTAAGGCGAGGTCACACCTGACTTGCTCGGACTTTTATGTTTATCATGATTTCTTCATCACTACATCTTTATTTTGAGTCTCACTTTTTAATCAATAGAACCCATCCTTATCGGAAGTGTCACATGTACTTTACAAATGGAGCCACATGTAGATGCTATCTGTGGGGCCACCTCACACCTGACTCCCTCAGACTTTTATTTTATCTCAGTCATTCACCCTATGCCTTTATCTTGAGCATTGTTTTTCAGTCAATAGAGCCCATCTTTATGGAAGAGGTCACAAGTACTCTGAAGAGTTTCAATGTAAACTTGTCTTAAGCTTTGTTATGTACAAGGGATTGAGTTAGTTTCACTAGGAAATATTTTTCCAAAATCATGCTGTGCTTCAATATGCCTAAAATAAACCACCCAGGGTCAGACTCTAGAAGTTTGAACCAACATCAGCTACTGAGTCATGCTTGAGCAGATTTCCATCTTGCTTCACATGGATCATTACTCTGCAAGCCTTGGTGTTTGCAGAAATCATATCCTTCAAAAACTCTGCTTATTATCTGTAGTAGCCATGGATTTCTAAATGTACAGAATCAACCAGTTAACATTAAAATAACAACATCTAAATTGCACCTGAGAGCCTGAGGAAGCAGGTATTTGCTAGGTCCTTGATGTTAGGTGCCTCAGCAGATGAAGTAGGTCCAACAGTAGCTGTCTCTCACTAGGGAGGCCAACCTGGTAGTATCTCTATCTATGAAGCTAGGCACCTCAGCAGTCCCAATAGGCAGAGAAAACTCAAAAGATTCCCAGAGAACTATTGGTACTTAGTACATGACAGAAACTTAGAAACACTGGGCTTATCTTGCTACAAGTGAGGGAATGAGAAGCAGGGGATGTACTCACTCATTAGTGGACTTTAAAAATACATATAAAAAGAGACAGATATCATTGTACACAAGAACTCAAGACGAGAACATAGCTAAATGACACAATGACTCACTTCTGCATTGATGGCTTCTGGCAGAAGGGAGTATAAGGAAAGATTTGTTTTCTTTAAGTGTCTGGCCACAGGGAGTTTAACCATGCTCCAGTAAGCAAATAAGCAGCATGAATGGGCAGTGTTGTAAATAGGGAGGTCATAAGATTGGGCATGATAATGAGAGGTCTGATATCTGAGTTTGATGGGGTGCATGATGTAAAAACACCAAATAATAAATATATATATGAAAAAATTTACAAAAAGACTTGAAATGGAAAAAAATAAGTGAGAGAGTCAGCAGTAGCAACAGGGTAAATCAACTCAGCAGCAACAGGAAGTCAAGAGAGTTCTCCCACCATGTCATTTTTATGTGGGCCCTACCAGAGGGCACCACATAATCTCAGCTCCCTACATCAGGCTCCCTACTTAGCTGATTCTAACTTATAGAAAGCTGACATTGTGACCAACAATAATACTGTCTTTCCTTCCACCCAACCGAAATTTCTAACTTGTTTCTTGCCTTAAATTTACCTCTATTTAAAAGATTCAATCATTTTGATTTCTGTATCTGGCCCAGAACTGACATGCTTTCTATGTTCCTATTGCTTACCTCTGTGTGAAATTATGTAATGTGTCTTTAAACTACAGTGACTATACAAAGGAAAAATTAAAGTAACAAGCAGTCACTAATTAGGACTTAATGCTCATATTTTTTGTTAATATTCACCCTGAAGTAAGCTTTAGCCTCATTTTACTCATAACAGTCTTGAATACATTTACTTGACAAAATCTTACAGTACAAATTGACTTCCATATCAGTTCTGATTATCTCACCTGAGTAAGCCATTATGTTTGAAACAAATCTGAATAGCTTTACATGCCCATAATGAAGTTTCCTTTGGTGAGAAGCTACCCAATCACTTTAGATTCTGGGAGTTTGAAAAGATACTGGCATTTGATGATAACTTCCCAGACAAAAAGCTCTCAGAGAGATCATTCAAATGGAAGATGATGATGGCTGTTCTAATATTTTTAGTTGTTATTTTACTTTACTATCATTGTTTCTAAGTTTAGGTCATGATATTATTGAAAAAGATCAACTTTTCTCAGATGTGTTTTCTCTTTCTGTTCATATGTAGGGAACAGAGAGAGGAAATCTTCATGTACAGTCTCACAAAGTAGCCCCAATCTACAGCTGAAGGGGGCAAACAGCTTTTCATCTTTTTGTAGGTTTCAGTTAGTAAAGATGGGCCCCAGCGCCAAGGCATTCTCTAGCTAGATTTTCCCTTACCAATGATAACGGAAAGAGATCAAGTTAGGGAATTTTTATCCTTCAGAAAATGTTTTAAGAATTGCATTCTAGGGAATTTTTAAGCATTTCTCATAGTTGCCAGCATTTAATGTGGTAGATTTTATAGTACTTGGTTATCTTTGGTGTAACAGAAAAAAATGATCTTTCTAAAGAGATCTTTTAGTATTGATGTTCCACAAAAGGTTTAAAATAAAACTGCCATGTGGCTGACCAATCCTATTCCCAGGCATACATCCAAAGGAAATGAAACCTGTATGTGAAAAAGACAACTGTATTCCTGATTCTTGAAACACTATACACAATGAGGAAGACAGAAACGATCTGAGACTGAGAAAATGTGATATATATTATATTATAAACATAAGTAAATATGACTCTTTCCTCCAAAGCATCAAATTGCCCTAGTTGGTACAGTTGTACAGAACTAATGATCATTCTGTTTAGTAAAATAAGCCAAGTATAACAGGACCACCCATGATTTGTACTAGTATATGGGATCTAAAATAGGTGAGAGGAGAATGGTCATTGCTCCAGGCTGGGGGTACTTGTGTGGCCAACAGATGGGGCAGGTTGATCATGGGGCACTAATTTATGGTCAGACAGGAGAAAGAAGATCTGCTGTGCTGTTACTCAGTGGGGTGATTTAAATTAACAATGCTATACTTTACATTTCACATTCCTGGAGAAAGAAGTTGAATGATTTTACTATAATGAAACAATAGTTATTTGTGGAGATATGTATAACTTGATTTAAGCATTAAATAATGTTATATTTGCAATGATGCAAGTATTGAATCATTGCTTGGTACCCCACTAATATGCATTATTTTCATGTTCCCATGGATCATTATGTAAAAATTTAATTAAAAAAAAAAACAGTTTTCATCTGCATGACCACTGGTTTGACCATATCCTCCTCAGAGGGCTAGGAGATTCCAAAGGGTAGCCATGGTGCAAAGCTATCAAATAGAAAATTCTAGACATATTTTGTAGTTTTAAATGGCTATATATTGCCAGTAGTCATGATAAAATCTTACACCATATATCTGTCCTTTCCAGAGCCCATGCTAGTTTATCTATGTTCTATATGCTACCCTCCCACAAGTCACTGGACAGACATCTGAGGTTATTACCAAATCATAGTGCTTATGTTAATATATTTATTTTTCTTAATAATAGTTCCAAAGCATCAGGATCATGATGTTAGAAGGAATCAGTGTATAAATCATGGAAGAAAAGATGCAATCTGGTGCTAATGGACATGCTTTTGGCCATTATGTTGATCAGATTTGAGTGACTATGACAAAATGCCTGAGACAAACAATTTAAAGTAAGGAAACGTTTGCTTTTGCTCAAAGTCTCTGGGGTTTCCATCTGTGCTAGAATAAACTGGTGAGGCATAACGCTCTAATGAATAGCTTAAATACCTGCATGATTCCATATTATAAGCAGAATGGGCGAGCCAAGTAGTTTCTGACAGTTCATTTATGGCAATTGCATTTTGCTGAAGTTATGACTGTGGTCTACTGGACTTACATGGCAGCTATTGTTCACTTTTAGTGGCAGAACTGTCCCTTTTCAAGCATAGGTTCATTATGTCATTTTTTAAAAACATATCTATCATTGTATTTTGGTCATAGTCACCCCCCAATCCCGTCGCTAGTTCTCTTCTGGTCATAGTCACCCCTAGCACCCTCCTCAGTAGTTTTCTTACTAGTCCCAAATTGTCTCCTTTGCTTTCTCCTTTTTAAATTTAGAATACTTTTAGATTAAATTTTATTTTTCTTGTGATTCCACATATAAGGAAAAACACGATCATTTATCTTTTTGAGTCTCGCTTTTTTTCATGTGATCGATCTGCAGTTCTATCCATAGACATGGCTGCATGTCAAGTCAGTGCATTAGTACAATATTGATATTGGTGTTGATACGGTTATTAACTTGATTCCAGGGGGAAATTTTCAAAACTTTGGAAGGAGAAGCATGGAAAACTAAGTGGACTCTGAGAGAGAGGGACTGAGAAAGAGAGAGACAGAAAGAGAGAGATAAAAAACAAACAAAGACTGAGAAAGAGAGTTGAATGCCTGTCTATTTCTGGCTACTTCAGGTCACCCAAGTGAAAGTTCAGATATAGTCTATAGGATTAAGATTGCAAATTTATCTGTGTGTCTGTCTGTCTACCTATCATCTATCTATCTATATATCTATTTATCTATCTATCATCTATTTCATTTCTCTGCCTTTCTGTCATTTATATCTATGTGTGTATATATATAATCCCAATGCATCTTGTATAATAGAAGATAGCAATATTTTACTGAACATGTTTTTCTAATCCAAAATGAAGACACACTTTATGAAAGATATGAGTACATTTAGCACTACAAAAAAGAAAAAAGTCTTCTCTCTCAAACAGAAGTTCTCTCTACACTTATGGACAGAGACATTGCTTGATATGGAAGTGGTTTTTCCATTCTATGCTGCATTTATTGATGTGCTCTAACATATCTGATCTTCTGGGGCAAAGCAGGGTCGGGGTGGTTAGTGCTTTGGAGGAAGGGTGAAGACAGTCTTTTCTTAACTTTACATATGGCCCTAAGACTTCACAAGGCAGCCTGAAGGGAAGCAATGGATGAAAGTCTTTTTACTCTGGCCTCTCCCAGCCACAACTTGCAGTGCTTGACAAAGGGCAGACTCTTGCTTACCACTGAGACAAGGGTTCAGAAGTTAGAAGAGACATTTAAGAAAGGATTCTGCACTAGGATGAAGCAGAGAAACCATAAAAGCAAACTTGAAGAGATGCGCCCACACTTAGGAGACAAAATAAATATTTTGATGTGATATCTAAGAGTAAATTTAGTAGTACTAAAATTTATATGTTGGGGGCTAGTAATATGTCTCATAGAGTAAAAGCACCTGGCATGTAAGTCTACTGAATTCCATTCCTAGAACACACATTTCATCATGCTACTGACAGGGGTAAGGTGAGGGCCAAATCCACAGTTATTCTCTGAAGTCCACGCATGTGCTGTGGTATGTGTGCCCACACCTACATAACATGGATGCACACATGATAAAACAATGGTGATAATAACAATAATAAACAATAACAATAACAACAATCGTGAATATTTTAAATGAATGATCTGGCACTGCAATTTTATATATTGGTTTCACTGTTTCACTCCGAGTCTGACTTTATCATATAATGTCTTGATTTAAAAGTTTGATATTTTATGTATCAGGTCTTTTATCTTTAAATTTTAAATTACTCTATTGTGTAATTATTTATCATGGTTTTTTATTTTGAGTTTGGGATAAATTCTGAGCTGTGTTGAATGTGTAACTATGACACCTTTCATTTCCTCTCCTGACTGTCAGGGTGACCTAGAGCAGATCTCTGAAGCACAGCTGTTCAGTCAATGGCTGTGTGGTGAACAAATTAATGGCTCAATTAAACCACCATGCAGGTATCTTCTGCTGTTCTCTCTCATCCCCCACCCCTCATACTCCTCATTGGGAGAGACAGAAATGTACCATGTGCTCCAGTTCCTTATCTCAGCAGCAGCATCCTTCAATGTTCTAAAATATATGATGCATAATAGGAAGTTTGTATTTGCTTTTGCTAAGTCTTCTCATTGTAATTAGTTAAATGCTGTCAGGTTATTATCAGCATATGGGAAAATTTGGGCTTAAAAGACATTTAGCATAATTCTACTTTGCTTTCAAGACAGTCATCCCTTCAACTAAACATGGGTGCTGTCAGCTGGATGGTGTGAGGAAACCTAGGTCCTCACTCATATTCAAGTCAGAGTTTGCCAATAATGAAAGGTCAGAAAGCAGAGAAAGAAGACAATAAACAAACAGATAAACAAATAGAAGTCATGAGAAAATTGAGGCCAGTACTCCATTGCATTTTGACATGTGTTTGAATGGATGTCTATGTGTACATGAGGTGCATCTACTCACTCAACAATAACTGACATGGAAGAGTTGAAACTTGGAAACATTAGTTTTAGAGCTGAAATCTTTTTCTGCTCTTATTTGGATTATTCCACTAAACTGCCTCACCCTCAGATCAGCTTCCATGGGAGACAGGGAAGTCAGTATGGCTAAACTGAAAACCAACCAACCAACCAACAAACAAAACATCCAAACCCCCATACACAACATACAAATCACTCTCTGTGCATCCCAATAGAACACAGGAGTCTTGTTCACTGTTACCCAAGTTCTCAGAAAGTGAAGGACATGAGGAGTGAATTGCAATCCGAATGCCAGATTCTTTGTCCTGCACTGAATCCTAGAAGTAGTAGTAATCCTGTTTCAGTCTGAAGGTGTATTCCTCATCAATGTCAAAGTCCCAGCCTCACAAAACCACCAGAGATAAGACTTTAGACATGGAAAGACAAGGTCTCTTAATGACTCAAGGAATGGAGTGCATTTATCTCTTTGGACCTGCCTCTGGCTCTTGATTCTGAGTAAGTGACCTTGGAACTGTTTTCATCTCCTTATTTTCTTGTTTACTCTGAGAGTAAATGGTTCCCTTTAGCTAAGATTCATAAATGTTTGAAGGCTGTGATTGTGACCAATGAAAGAAAGAAGTTATAAAGCTACTGTAGTGGTTTGGATAAAAATGGCCCCTGCAGTCCTTTTGGGAATGTCACTATTAGGAGATGTAGCTTTATTAAAGTCAGTGTGACATTGTTGGAGGAAGTGTGCCACTGGCGGTAGGCTTGGAGGTTTCGGAAGCTCAAACCATTCCTAGTGGCTCATTTTCTCTTTCTGCTGCCTGCTGATCCAGATGTAGAACTCTCATCTCCCTGTCTGTCTGCAGGCTGCCATGCTTCCTGCCTTGATGATAATGGATTTCAACTTCTGCACTGTAAGCCAGCCCCAATTAAATGTTTTCCTTCATAAGAGTTACTGTGTTCATGGTGTCTCTTCACAGCAATAGAAACTCCAAGACCGAAGTTGGCACCAGAAACTACGGTATTGCTGTGATAGGCCTACCATTTTTTTGGTCTGGAGGAATATATACTTTAAGATTTCAGGTTAGGAAAGCAGTTGAATAGTTTAAGTGTGATTTAATAGGCCATAACAGTAGGAGCATGGACAGTGGGGCTAAGGGTGATTTGAACTTTGGGGGTCAGAGAAAAACATTTGTGTATGGCCAGGAGATCATTCTTGTGATATTTTGCTAAGAATGTAGCTGCTTTTTGCCCTCCTCTGAAAAATCTGCCTGAGGTTAACTTGAAGAGTTTTGGGTTAATTATGTTGACAGAGAAAAATCTCAAAACAGGCTAGTACTGACTCTGTCCTGTGGCTATTAATGTTTATTCTTATGTTTATTTATAGTAAAAAGGTGTAAGCTGAGTAAAGAAAAATACAAAATGTACAGATTAAAGAGAAAAGGGGCACCAGGAAGTAGAATGAAACTGAGTCCTGTGCTCCAGGAGATAAAAAGATTAAAGAAAATCCTGCTGTTAAATGGATAAAGGGAGTGGTGACTTGGTAAAACCTACTCAGCTAAGCTTTCAAATTGTGAAAAGGAATTAAAAAAAAAGTTTAGGGCCTGGTGTAGTGGTGAATGCCTCTAATCCCAGGGCTCTGGAGGCAGAGGCTGTCAGATCTCTGAGTTTGAGGCCAGTTTAGATAGAAACCCATTGAAAACAGAAAGCTGGTAAAAATGTGTTTGGATAAGGAGGCCATGTTCCAGTCCCAGCAAGCAACAGAACCTGGCAGCTTTGGCCATGTGGTTCTGGCTTTGAGTCAAGGACAGAAGAAAAGGTTATGGAATCTCCCTCACTGAGTAGGGAAAGCTACTGAGGCCAGAGATGTGTCAGGTGTCCATGGAAGCCCAGGGAAGTCATTGTGTGAAGCTAAAGCATGGATTGCCTTGGAGACTCCAAAATGTTGGAGATGCCAGAGTCTTGGGATACCTGCTGAGGAAAGCTCCTGAAAAGAAGTGTAACCAGCCCAAGAGAGAGAAGTGTATTTTACCTGAAAGAAATTAGAGATCTGAAGAGAGCTTTGACATAAGACATGGAGATGCAGAGTTAGGAGTGTGCCAGGCTGCTTTTCAGTCTTGCTTTGCTCCACTATTCCTCGCTTTTTGACTGTTAATGTATATCCTGTGCTTTTGCTTGTTTGAAGTATCTGCCTTTTCATTTTGATTTTTTAGGGGATTACAGCATGAATCTCAGAAGACACTTGAACTTTGGACTTCTGAACAAATTTGAGACTGAGATAGACAATGAACTTTTGAAATTGGACTAAATGCACTTTGCATTATCATATGGCTACCAGCCTATGGCATGTAGTGGTTTGAATAAAAAATGGCCCCAAAGGAAGTGGCACTAACAGAAGGTGTGTCCCTGCTGGGGTAAGTGTGTTATTGTTGGAGAAAGTGTGCCAGTGGTGGTGGGCTTTGAAGTTTCAGAAGTTCAAGCCAGGCCTAGTGGCCCATTGTCTCTCCTGCTGTCCCAGATAATGAACTTGTGCTACTTTTTCCTCACCATGTCTGTCTGCATGCTGCTATGATAATGGATTCAATTTCTCTATTCAGTATTTTCATTTATGAGAGTTGTGGTGATCATGGTGTCTCTTTGCAGCAATAGAAACCCTAAGTAAGATAGCTACCCACCCCCCCAAAAAAAGACAAGGGTTTTTCATGCAAAATATCTCTTAGGAAATATTTGGTCAGGTGTCTTCATTTTTCTATCTGCTCCTCTTGCCTATTTGGTTGTAGGCAGGAGAAAGTATACATCACAGCGTTTGTGCTTCCGCCTGTCACAGATAAGTGGAAGCAATGAGTTCAGACTTAAATTGGAAAGTGCTTCGAATAGAGAGGTGGTGTGAAAGCAAATCAATCAATTTATCTGTTAGCTAATGGCCTGAAGTCAAAGATGGAAAACAGCTGCATTTCTAAGAATTCTTAACATGAAATCTAATTTTTCCAAACTATTTTGTGAAGCATGTATGACCAGAGATTAATGTGATTAGTTTTTCTCTAGTTCTGATTGTATTATAAAGCTAAGAACAAAGATAGTTAAAGGTGTCACACACGCCTAGAGCGAGGTAATTCCTCATTGTCAGTCTGCAGAAACAAGGTCACTCATTAGACTCAGAGGCAAATGTGGAGAATTAATTTAAGGTCATCAGCCTTTCCATGCACTGTTTGGAGTTTCCAACCAGTAAAGCTGAAATGATGAAGGAGGTTATAAAATTGCTTTTAATTTTTACTTGTAATGTAAAGTCTCCCCCTTCCCTCCCCCCATCTACTCTGTCCGTTTCCTGATTATTAGGCAAGTGCATTTTGGGTCTACTATCCCTTTCCTTTTAATTTTTTGAGTAAGTGATTTTGATTTTCTTACCATACAGTTTGTACCTTCCCCACATTGCCTACATTTATGTTAGTAAGATGTTCCAGCTGCTCGGGGACAACTTATTTCAGATGAACTACTTTGTTGCTAATATAAGGTACTAGAATTGGTCCTAGAATATTATGGATATTCTTCAAAGAAGGAATTTTATCTCAACTATTTTTAATAATCATCAGTTTCTCTATATGATTGTCTAGGAGATATTCAGAGGAGGTGATAGATAGTGAAAAGGTTTCTCTAAGATAGATTTTACATGTCTTATGGAATATCAAGACAAGGATAAAAAAACATACTCTCCAGTATCAAAACCTCGTCCCTCCTCCAAATAAAGCAAAACTGAGTAAATAACTGAATAGGTATGAACATCAAAGGCCTCTCTTTGGAGGTGGGGTTGATAATTTTCAGTGAGTTCAGCTTCCTGGTGGATGCAAGGGACAGGACTGTTTCAGTACTGTAGAATCAATAAAAGAAAATGGTAAAACAAGACAACTCTTTGAAACAGATAGCATAGAGGGGTCAAGTCAAAAACTTTGTGAAAGTCTGTGGGAAGGTCCCAGGTGTCTCTGCAGCTTGTGGGCTGAGGAACATCTTTTGGTACTTGCTGAATAATCTGGGCATTGAGCAAATTCGTTCCTGTCATAATTACAGCCACTTTGTACTGCTGTCCCAGCAGTTGACACTTCCAGTAGGCTTAGCACATTTCCCAGTGGCAATCAGGTATTAACTGGCAAAGTCAGGATTCCAGTTTTTGTTTAACTTGATGTCTGTGCTGGTACCCACAATGTACAATGTCATCAGTGTGTAAAGGCTTACCCTACTTAAAACCAAGTGTTGTTCTATGGGTAAACCCTTTAATTTATGTATAGTAAAATATAGGAAAAGCATTTAGAAATATCACACATCTATTCTGTTTTCTTTCCCAACACATTTTATTTCTGCATAGCTATTATTTTATATGTTGTCACTGCTCACTTGGACACCATTTCCTACATGAATATTCTGATAAATGTATGTTTACTAAGAAGAAGATGAATGAATAGTTCCCAAAACACTCTTCTCTTCAGAGCTACATGCTTATGCATCATCATTAATATGATTTTTTTTCTTTCACCTTAGTGCTTGGCTAGGAGACAAGATAAAAATAATTCAATTCCTTGCAGTTTCTAATTTAATATCTATATAATGCCAAAGTGTCTGAGATTGGACAGAGATCTGCATGGTAATTCTTTCATGTATTCTTCAGCCCCTCTTAGTGTTTGACAAATAGCCTACTCAGCTATTATTTCCTGAATGACCTCATCAAAATTATCTGAAAAATATTGAGCATGCCTTTGGTAAAGAAAAAAATACATGTGAAACTCAGGGTTATTGGTGGCACTCAGCAGGTACAGTGGTGGCTGGGATTCCATGGGCTGGATGCCTGGTATGTTTTTAAAATGCGATACTGCATCACATTCTCCCCACCATTCCATCCCCACTGTTATCATTCCTCCACATCCGAGAGCAAGGCGAAACTTCTAAAGTAGTTAAGTAAGGTATGTCGTTAGTTTCCCAAAGTTTCATATTAAACAATAAATCCTGGATTTTAACATAAGCCTCAAATTCCAATTTCTAGGACCCTTCCTCAGTATCTCTTGCTTGATAAATATCCATTTAAATGGTCCATCATAGTCTTTTGCTTGACTAATAATATGTAAGTTCATGTTATCACCAAACTCTTGCTGCGAAGACACTTCTGGCAAAATCCACAAGATCTTTCTTACATAAATCACGTGTTCAAGGCATCAGCCATCTACATGTCCAGTTTCTTCTTCTTTCAAGTGGAAGGATCCAGGATGTAAAGGTGCACAAAAAAATTGTCAATATGAAATCTCTCTTGATCTGCCAAGTTGTTTCATAAATACTTGACCTAATCAATTCTTTATTAAAACTTGTGTGTGTGTGTGTGTGTGTGTGTGTGTGTGTGTGTGTGTGTACCCACTTTGAGACTTGAACATAGGGCTTCATGCCTGCTACACAAACACTGTAACAATGAACTATAATCCAAGAATATACTAATATTTTTGTTTCAAATACATTTTATTGGCTTATCAATAATATTATTTAAATATGTGACAACAGAAAAATAATGATTGTCAAAGGTCAGCTGTGAGCAAATCATGATCAATGGCCATTTTCCTGAGGGAAACAGGAAGAGAATGGCCCAAGGATTGGGATCACGGTTTACTTGTGGCACAAGGAAAAGCCTTCCAAAGAAAGCAGCACTGTGCCTGAGTGGAGCAAAAAATATTCGGACCCCAAAGGAAAACCTATGGTTTGTATATGCCTTTCTCTCTCTCTCTCTTCTTCTGTAAGTTATAATGATCAGGGGGATTTGATTTTCTTTGTTAAGGCATTTTTGCTTTTCCTTTTGTAATAATTTTCTGTACGTTACTTTCTGTCTGGCTTCCAGGCTCTGGAATGTTAAGGTAGCCTGACTGTGGATGCTGGGAGCCAAAGCCTGTATTGGCCTTTATTATAGCCATGTTAGCTTAGCCGTTTTCAGTGTATGAGTTAGCCATGTTTATAGGCCTCTATTTCCCTCCCGTTAGTTAGCCATTTACCAGTAATTATGTGACTCATACTATATTGCCAGGAATAGCTTTATCTTCCTGAACACCTATGCAAATAAATAACCTGCAGTTAAGACATTCCGTGATTAGGTCGAATACCAACCCTTTCCCAGATGACCCTGCTACTTTCCTCTTTACTATATAAACCCCCTGAGAAAAATAAAATTCCACAGCTTGAATGGAATACTGTCTTGGTGTGTCATTCTTTAAGTCTCTTGCCCCTTTCATTTTTCCCCTCTAGGTCTTGGGTCCCCATTTTTTCATCATGCTGGTCAGGACATGTGGAGCCCACCATCAAAACAGAGGAGCAAAAAACCTTTCCAGAGCATGTCTTCAGCAGTACCTCAGCCCTTTCATGTACTTCACATGGATTATATACAGTGATTCTCACAACTTTCTGAGATTCCCAATTCAGCTTACAGGGCTCCTCCCATCTCCTAGTCAAACTGATCATTGCAGTCTCTGGCAAACATCTGACTTGGAATGCATCAGGCAAGGATGGTGGTGGTGTTCTTCAATTCTGGGCTTATAAAAAGGGAAATGGATCTGGATTCCCAGTAGCCTCTGACACTGACTTATTTCCTTGGAAGCTAGTTTAATCCATTGGACTTAGTAATTTGTATTAAGGAAAAACACATTGCATTGAAAAATTAAGCATAATTATTTTAACTATGAAATATATATATACCTCAATTATTAGAAATACAACATTTCTGTAAGATATCTTTCTCCTAATTCTATTCTCTGCTACCTAGCCCCTTTCAGAAAACCATTTATGATTTTCTGCTACAAGAAATGACTCAAAATGTATATGTGAATGATCTGAACTTCACTAATCAATCAGGTGAGTAACCATGAATAATGAGAATAAATATTTGATACATTATTAGAGCCAAATTGTTACTTCAAAAGATCTGGTCTTCTGGAACCCTAAAGTCTATCAACCCTGGGTATCATAAAACAGAGTGCCAACATAAGAGAAATAACATGGTCCAACATCTGAATATCAAGAGATGTACCCAGGTATATTTTTACCATAATTATTTGGCCTTAGATAGTGGTAGTACCCCAGGAAGACACAACTTCATGCTAGCTTTTTTTAAAAATAGGTTTAATTTTTTAACTTTTATTCAATTATGAATGTAATAATTAATCTTTTTAAAAAATATAATTATTAGTTTGTTCCAAGTATATGGCCCTTTGGCCTACGTGAATATCAGAGTACCAAGTGTGTGCTTAGTGCTTGTAGAAGCCAGAAGAGAGCATCAGATCTTCTGGGACTGTAGTCTTTGGAAATAATAATGTATACCCTCTTGTAAATTTTATAAGCACTTTTAAATAAAGCCTAGCTGGCTAATTGTTGTAGAAGTTCAGAACCAAAACTTCTATGCATAATTAGAAAACATGATTGTGGAGCTTAGGTCTAAAACATTTTGAGAGCAGCAGTTGTTTTCAATATTTGATGCATATTGTCAAAGAGTCAAGGAATCCATGAAAGGCAGAGGAGGAAAATGACAAGAAACTCTCTTAAGAGGCCATATGTGAGCATTTTAGCATCAATTACCAATTCCAAGGAAAGAATATACCCATAAGCACTTTCTACTAATATGGCAATGCTTTGCATGTATTATGAGTTTTGTTGAAGCATCTATGTATTATCATTAGATGAGAGAAAGACTTCCATCTAATTTTAACCTGATGGCTCTCATGTGATTCTCAATATTCCCATGTATACATTAAGAGGAAAGCTTTGGTTTTTAATAAGCAATCTGGCAACACAAGTCATTTTACCTGTGTCCTTCGCAGGTGTCCTCCAGGGGGGCTGATTCTGCTTAGTTCTTGGGCAGACTTTGTCCTCATTTGGATCAGGAATTTCTCCCCAAAGGCCCATATGTTAGAGGGTTTTTCCCCAGCCAGGTGTCTCAGGAAGGTGGTAAAGCATAAGAGAAACCTTCAAATGATATTGGTATAGTTGGCAGTTTTTGTACACAAGGCAAATGTATCTTGGGGGTGGAAAGAACATGACAGAATTCTAGAGAATTTCCTAAACTAGTTTATTAATTATCTTTTTTCTGCCACTCTATCATAATCCTATAAAATACAGAATTTTCCAAAGCAAAATTCAAAGACATGCATTTTGTATCTTTTCATTTATCATACTGTTCTTAGTTCCTAGACATTAAGCAAGGAGCAGATAGAGGAAGCAGTTGAAGATTACTTAAGAAACCCATATTCTAGATTTAAAATGCCTCTGAATATTAATGATTTAATTAAGATAAGAATCTCATGCTATGCTTACTACATGCTGAAAATTGTATCTTGTGAGTGTTGGGGATTTAAAACAATTTTCTGTGCTTGAGCTGCAATGCTCTTATTTTCTTATGATGAAGTCACAGTGTGCATATACTATATGGGACTTTTTTAGTCCTAGTCTAGGCTGACTAATCATGTCCATTAATAGATAACAGTTTGTAGTAAGATTTAGGCATTATTTTAAAAAGCTTAGAGCATAGCTCCTAAATAACAAGACATCCTAGGGGGCATGGCCAAAATCAATTAAGACCCCCAAGACACTGACCTTCCTTTCTGTTTTGGTGTTATGTTCTCAGAGGGCAGATCAACAATAAGACATAAGACAACTCCACTCTCCAAAAATTGCCTTAAAGTTCAATATATCATAATTGTTTATATACCTCTCAATAAATATTAATTCTTTATATAATATATTACAAATAAATATTTCTATAGTAAGAGTTCTGTCCACTTTTGTATTTTTTAATATTCAGATGATTTGTATGACTATAACACTGTGATCTGAGAACTTAGAATCAGGAATCCCTGGTGAGCAATGAAACATTTAACATATTTTATTACAAAACACTGTTTTGGATAAAGCAAACACAAATAAAAAAATTAAATCAATGCAAATTGTGTGATAAGGGATCCTTCTGGGTAAGAACTGCCAATCAAGCAGAATCTTCTTGCTCCTTTTTCTTGGAGAGACTATTCATCACTATGAGGGAAGAACTGGCTTTGACAGGGATTGTGTGAAATTCTGTGCCAGTACAAAGCGGATCCCCTTCCCTGGGCTTGTTGGGCAAGGCAGCAGGCAAGATGTTATCAAGGAAGAGCTGGGGATTTGGTCCTGAATCCTCTGTAATAGTTAGGCAGATTTGGAAGAGGGTGGGATGAAACAGTAGTTTGGGCAGAGAATGAACTCTGTCAGAGGTACATAAGCTTGAAGATATTTGGAGAGGGCTGTCAGGAAAGCTGAACCACAAGAGTGCTCCACAGAGAGTCTTGGTGCTGCCACAAATGAGGTTGGCCTACTGTATTTGGCAATGACATTGGTGACTTTGGGAAGAGCAAGATGGGTGAAGTGATATCAGCAGAATTGCAATGGGAGGCAGGAATGGACACAATATACATGAACAGCATTTTTAAGAATTTTTGTTGAAAAATGGAAAAGTTGTCAAGCAAGTAAGCTCTTTTATAATGTAAAATCTTTCACAGTATCAATTAAAGTATCATTGGATATTATGTGATATAATATTAATAGGTAAAATCTATGACCTTATAGTTAAAATGGCTTTAGAGAATATTTCAAAGGAAGTGCTTCTTTCTCCAACTCTTAAATATTTGAACAGTATAAATATTTGAATTCATGCCAGTGTTCAATATTAAAACTCCTATTTAACATATTTCTTTCCAACTTCTTCTATTTTTCTTCACTGACAAAGCCAAATGTCTCTCCTAAGGGCAGATCTGACTCCATAGCTTCATGGTATTCAGACATTTTTGATATCAAAAGACTTTTAGATTGCTGATTTACACAACCACTGAGGAAAAAGTATTCAAGCTGCCCAAAATTAATGAAAGCAAAGGTTTAGATATGCCTTTCACCTTCCCTAATGTTTCCTTTTATATTTTGGCCTCCAAACCCTCCCATGTGGCTTCCCTGCCTCGTTTTCTTTGAAGTTTAAGGTCTTTTTCTTTAATTGTTAGAAATACATGGCATGTGAGTGTGTATGTGTGTGTTTTCAAATACATAAACACACATGTTCATTCTGTATGTTGTTTGTATATACATGTGTTCAGAGCTGTTAGCTGACTGGTAGATAATCAGCTGGTGTGTTCTTCCCTGGGGAGATGGTCTCTTCTACTTCCGGTATTCCTCAGTTACCTGTCATTTCTTGTCTAGGGTTGAGACGTGTTCCTTTTTTACTGAGAAGGAATTGAATGAGTGGCCTTAATATCCAACAAAGTTAATCCAAGAACTTTGCAAATAAAATGGAAGTTTGCAAATGAAGCAGCTGCTGAGAGTTGCTGTTGTGTTGAAATATAGAGCATGACTGTTATAGAAAAAGAGCCGGAGTCCTGCCCTTAGAGTTGAGACCCCTGAACCCATCTTCTTCATTGTATATGTTCCACTTAGTGGTAATACATTTCCTTTTTCAAAATAAGAGTAAAACATAAAAATATGGAGTAGATTCTATCTATTGTTTAAGTAGAGACATGAAATGCTAGACCCTGGCATGCATGGACCTGGAAAGGATCTCTGCATGGACAGAGATGCAGCCTGGTGTTCAAAGCTGCTCCTGAAGGTTAATTTTGTTCAGTCTCTTGTCTTCCTAATGGAACTACAGTGACATTCTATTTGATAAGCTAACCCAGAACTTAAATGAAGAGCTACAAAAGTTCAATGACTGTAAACATTGGACACATTTCACTAAACGCGCTGGAATGAAGAATGCCATGAACTCTGAATATTAGGATAGGTTTATTCTGTAACAAGTAGTGGTTTGAGAGAGGAAGTTGAAAATTTTCATACTCAAAGTTTGTTTATTTTTTTTAATGTAGGGAAGGGAAAGAGTAATGAGAGAAAGAGAGACCGAGATTTTATTGGGAATATTGAATATAAAATGATCCAATAAAATAAAAGAACTTAATCTTGGCTACTGTGATGAACAAATTTGGGGAAATCCATCCATCTATAGTTACTAGAAAATGATAATCTTAGTGCTGGGAAGATGGCTAACAGTTGAGAACCTTTGCTGCTCTTCTGGAGACCCAGAGTTTGGTTTGCAGCACCCACATGAGGTGGCCCCACAAAACACCAACAATTCAGGCCCCAGAAGACCTGAAGCCTTTGTGGGCACTGGTGCATACACATACCCACAGGAAGACATATACACATGGCTACATATGGTTTAAAATATTTTTAAAAATTTTAAATGACAATTTGAAAATGCCATGACTGGCTTCCTTAAAAATAAAATAAAGGAAAGATGGAATGTTCACTGTGTGTTGTCTTTCAAAAGAGCTGGTTCCAAATGGTCTACACAGCATTTTTTTCCTTCTTCTTTATTTATTTTGTATTTATCAAGAAAAACAGTAAAATGAATTTAAAATGCTGATAAGTTAACATAACTATAAAGAAGATAAAAATCATAAACATGACTTATCAAGGGTGATAATGCAAATAAGATTGCTTCACTTATATTTACTTTGTGTACAGCTTTCCCTCTGAATTTTTTTTCCATCCCTGTATATCCTTATTCAAGGTCCCTTCCCACTCCTGCCACATCAGGTCATTTTTTCTTCTCCACAACTCCCCATCCCCTCCCTGGGCAGGGAGCAGACAGTCCTATGGTCCCACTGACCCAATAATGCTTGTATCAGTCTCCACTCCTGGCCAAATCCAGTTTTGTCGCCCCTCCCTCAAGAGTGAGTCAGTCAGGTGTTCCTATAGTTGGAGTGGGATCTGAAGGGTCAGTCCAGGGTATTTCTGATCCCAAGCTGTTCAGTAATTGTGGTTTGCAGCTTGGGCATGCTTGGCTTTTTTCTTGTTTGTTTGTTTAGAGACCACTAGTGAGTGAGTACATCCCCTGCTTATCTCTCTGAGTTTGTGAGACTTCGCTCAGGAGGATATTCTCCAAATCCATCCATTTGCCTGTGAATTTTAGGATATCATTTTTTCTTACTGCTGAGTAGTATTCCACAGTGTAGATGTACCACAGTTTGTTAATCCATTCTTCAGTTGAGGGACATCTAGGTTGTTTCCAGGTTCTTGCTATTACAAATAATACTGCTATGAACATAGTTGAGCTAATACCTTTGGAGTGTGACTGTGCATCTTTAGGGTATACACCCAGAAGTGGTATTGCTGGGTCCTTGGGGAGATTGATTCTTAATTTTCTGAGAAACTGCCATATTGCATTCCAAAGTGGCTGAACAAGCTTACACTCCCACCAACAATGGAGGAGTGTTCCCCTTTCTCCACATCCTCTCCAACATAGGCTGTCATCTGTGCCTTTTATCTTAGCCAATCTAACAGGTGTCAGGTAGTATCTCAAAGTTGTTTTGATTTGCATTTCTCTGATGGCTAAAGATGATGAGCACTTTTTCAGGTGCCTTTCAGTCATTCATAGTTCCTCTGCTGAGAATTCCCTTTTTAGATCTGTACCCTATTTTTTGATTGGGTTATTCAAGGTTTTGGGCTCTAGATTCTTAAGCTCTTTATATATCTTAGAGATCAGTCCTCTATCACTTGTAGGGTTGGTGAAAATCTTTTCCCATTCTGTAGGCTGTCGTTTTTGTCCTATTGACAATGTCCTTGGCTTTTCAGAAGCTTCCTAGCTTCAGGAGATCCCACTTATTGATTGTTGGTCTTAGTGTCTGTGCCACTGGTGTTATATTTAGGAAGTGGTGGCCTGTGCCAATTTGTAGAAGTGTGTTTCCCACTTTCTTTTCTATCAAGTTCAAAGTGGCTGGGTTTAAGTTGAGGTCTTTGATCCACTTGGATTTGAGTTTTGTACAGGGTGACAGGCTTGGATCTATTTGCATTTTTCTACACACTTCCATCCAGCTATGCCAACACCATTTGTTAAATATACTATCTTTTTTCCATTGAATGTTTTGGGCCTCTTTGTCAAAGATCAGGTGTTCATAGATTTTTGGGTTAATGTCTGGATAATCAATTCTATTCATTCTACTGTGTGAAATAGTTTGAGGAGTAACGGTAGTAATTCTTCTTTGGATGTCTGGTAGAATTTGGCACTAAAACGATCTGGACCAGGGCTTTTATTTTTGGGGAGGTTTTTAATGACAGCTTCAATTTCCTTAAGGGTTATAGGCCTGTTTAGGTAATTAATCTGATCTTCATTTCAAAAGAAGTTATGATGCAAATGGATTTAATAGATATCTACAGAACCTTCCACCCAAACGCAAAGGAATATACATATTTCTCAGCTCCTCATGGAACTTTCTCCAAAACTGACCACATAATTGGTCATAAAGCAAATATCAACAGATACAGAAAATGGAAATAATCCCTTGTAACATATCAGACCACAAAGTTCTAAAGTTAGAGTTTAACAACATCAAAACCCAAAGAAAGCCTACCAACTCATGGAAACTAAACATCACTCAGCTGAACCATCTCTGGGTCAAGGAAAAAATTAAGAAAGAAATTAAAGTCTTCCTAGAATTTAATGAAAATGAATCCACAATGTATCCAAACTTGTGAGACACAAGAAAGCAGTCTTAAGAGGAAAATTCATAGCACTAGATGCCTATATGAAAAACCTAGAGAAATCCCACACTAGAGAACTAACAGCTCAGCTGAAAGCCTTAGAACAATTAGAAGCCAACTCACCTAGAAGGAGTAGAC